>JZKD02S1462490.1:0-10886 GCA_000966675.3 Picea glauca
GATAGAGGGTTACATTTATGCAGCCCTAATGGCTGTAGGTTATTTTTATTACAACAACAAGTTTTAGTGAGTGAAAGAGGATGCCTCAATGAGGTAAGATATCCTAGGGCTCAAGGAACACTATCCAAGTGAGAGAACTTCAAAACATCAACTTTTCACATTTACAATGCAACGACTAGTGCCTTTGATCAATGGGTTAATGGGGTCAAAAGTAAAGAGCTAGAGCTAGTATCTCCTTGGGGGTATAAATCCTCTTATTCCCCAAGGAAAGCAACCTAGCTAGGGTTTAAACTAAGGGGTGTATATCCTTATACTTCCTTAGCAAACCCTTGCAACAATAATTCTATGCTTTAAAATTATGGTGGAGCTAAAGCAGGGGTGTATGCACTTATACTTCCTACTTATCCTTAGCAAAAATCAACCTTGAGCTTGTATTGCAAATGATAGCAACAAGTAAAATGTCTTACCAATCCAAATAGAACAAGATAAACCATAACATGCCAAGATAAACCACCACAAAATAGCTAGAAAAGACCTCCAAGAGGTAGCGCATCATCATCATCAAGTCCATAACCAAAGAAACACCATACCATAGCACAAGAGAACAAAAATATTCAAGGGTAGCGAAAATTTCAGTCCTTAGCTCTTCACAATGGGAGAGTTATGATTCAAAATGAGATTTCATGATCTCTATTTATACAAAATGTCTATCACATAGTTTGTTTACATTAGCAAAGGTAAAACATAAGATAAGGGGTCCACAATCTTTATCTTACCCCTTGCAACAAAATAATATTAAACAATTCATCTTAAAATTCACTTTTACACAAAAGAAACCCTAGAATAATGTGGCGTCACCCCTTTAGGGGACGTTTTGACACTTTGAAGAAGTTGTTGGGTTAGTAGATGCATGGCTAGGCCTCCAAATGCCACTTGTTACTCATCCAATTCTTCTCTTGATGGTCTTCAAGCCTCCTTCCTTCAAAACGTGCCACATTTCATCAAACAACACCTTCACCACCAAACCCTATCCCTTTAGGTGATGTCAAACCTCCATAAGTGGTGTTTTACCTCTCCTAGGCAAAACGTTTGGCATGCAAGGGCTAGATCATGTAATCCATGATGTCTTGTAGGCCTCCAAAGGCAAGTCATCGTGATCTGACATGTGGGCCTTTGGCATCCAACCTATAGGCTTCAAGCCCCATGGAATCCCAAGCTAGGCTTGCTCCTAAAAAACTATCCACCAACAAGGTCCCGCAAAACAAAAGGGTGTGCCCTCCAAATATCTCAAGTCAAAGATATCATGACAAGTGTAAACCACGTCTAATAAGCAAGGCACCTAAATATGTGCATCAAAACTACCTCATAAAATTAAACAAATGCTTAAAACCCTATGCAATTGACAAAGTTCAAGTATGGGAGAGGTGTCATAGGAGTCCTATTGGGTAAAAGAAATCCTTGAAGTAGAGGATGCTCCCAAGGATGGCCTTTTAGTGTCATGCAATGGATGATGAGGTGGAAGGGGTTTAGAATTCATAGGTCGTTGAGTTTCATGACATACAAGGGATCATATTATCTCATTCATGGGTGCCTTTGTAGAGGGTGTGTGGCACCTTCGTTTCCAATGCATTTTTTCCAAGCCCGTATTCTTTCCATTCTTTGTTTCTTTCATGTTTTAAGGAATGAGTTGAAGGCCACTGTCCTGGCGTGGTGTCTAGATAATGGCAATGTCACTCACAAATACCTTGCATAAATGAGAAGGTTGGATAGTGATGAGACCCCCTTTCTCTCAGTTGTGTAACTGAGAGCCACTACCCTGGCTTGGTGACTAGATGATGGTAATGTCATACCGCTAGATACCCATGATCATGATAGTCCGGCCCATGATGAGATCTCTTATCCTCCAACTAACCCCTTAAGCATTCATTATCATTTATTTGTGTAGGTCCCCTTTTGTTACATACAAGCATTTCATTGCTTTCTCGGGGATCCCTGGGCGAAGCATCTGTAAGGTCTATATCTAGGCTTTTGTATTTTTAGCCAACAAGATCCCTCTAGGCATTTAACCCCTTCTTCCCATGAAATAAGGTATGTTCCCTTCTTGGGTCACTAAATTCAAAGGACCTAGAAGAAGACAATATGATGGGAATGTAATGAGCGAAAAGTGGTAAGTATGGCCAAGAATGTTACGATAACCCCTCAAGGGACCCTCAGTCACAAACCTTCCCCAAAGGTTGGCCACTTACTAGGAAATCTATGACACTCATTAAGGTGAAACAAGGTCAAAGGCATAATGTCCAAGCATGCATTGTATAATCAAAAGCAACTTAAATACAACATGTTAAAATGTCCTAAATATTAGGGTGATTACCTGCCACAATATCTAACTTGTACCACATGGAGAAAGACCCATCTTCCTTCCAGAAGCTAGCTAGTGTGGTGGATACAATGACAATGGATCAAATGTGGTGTCAGAGCGGGCTTCTGTATGTGTAAGTGGACACTGCTAGTCATGTAGTCTCTCAACACTCCATATATGCAACCTAAGGGCCTTGAGACATGATCTACTTAGTTATCCCACAAAATGGGGATAACAAGGAAAACAATAAAAGACACATAAAAGTGAGAGCAAGAAAAAGAAGAAGAAAATAAAGGGAATATAACAACTATAAACAACAAAGAAGATGGGGCTTAAGGGATGTCCTAAGGGACCCCTAAACCTCCTAGTTTCTAATTATGGATAATAATCCTAGCTCCTTCTTGACGTTGGCGGTGGTGGCTTTGCTCTGGTGGTGGGACACTCCCCCACCCTTCTGTTGTGCCTTTTGCAAGTGGCCCAACTGTTGAGGCGGCCATGGGGAGGCATCGACGCGAATTACTACAGAACTTGTCGCCAGAGGTGGAGTTCAGGGGGAGGATTTTTGTGAATAGGTAAAGAGATATGGGTGCATGGTTGATGGAAGGAGTGGGAACTCAACCCGCTTCAAAATTTATTTGTTTTTTGGGTTTTAAACTTAGGAAATGGAGAGAGGAGGTTGCGGGTTCAATCTCCTTCCCCTCCATATTGTGTTTTTTTNTTCCTACTTATCCTTAGCAAAAATCAACCTTGAGCTTGTATTGCAAATGATAGCAACAAGTAAAATGTCTTACCAATCCAAATAGAACAAGATAAACCATAACATGCCAAGATAAACCACCACAAAATAGCTAGAAAAGACCTCCAAGAGGTAGCGCATCATCATCATCAAGTCCATAACCAAAGAAACACCATACCATAGCACAAGAGAACAAAAATATTCAAGGGTAGCGAAAATTTCAGTCCTTAGCTCTTCACAATGGGAGAGTTATGATTCAAAATGAGATTTCATGATCTCTATTTATACAAAATGTCTATCACATAGTTTGTTTACATTAGCAAAGGTAAAACATAAGATAAGGGGTCCACAATCTTTATCTTACCCCTTGCAACAAAATAATATTAAACAATTCATCTTAAAATTCACTTTTACACAAAAGAAACCCTAGAATAATGTGGCGTCACCCCTTTAGGGGACGTTTTGACACTTTGAAGAAGTTGTTGGGTTAGTAGATGCATGGCTAGGCCTCCAAATGCCACTTGTTACTCATCCAATTCTTCTCTTGATGGTCTTCAAGCCTCCTTCCTTCAAAACGTGCCACATTTCATCAAACAACACCTTCACCACCAAACCCTATCCCTTTAGGTGATGTCAAACCTCCATAAGTGGTGTTTTACCTCTCCTAGGCAAAACGTTTGGCATGCAAGGGCTAGATCATGTAATCCATGATGTCTTGTAGGCCTCCAAAGGCAAGTCATCGTGATCTGACATGTGGGCCTTTGGCATCCAACCTATAGGCTTCAAGCCCCATGGAATCCCAAGCTAGGCTTGCTCCTAAAAAACTATCCACCAACAAGGTCCCGCAAAACAAAAGGGTGTGCCCTCCAAATATCTCAAGTCAAAGATATCATGACAAGTGTAAACCACGTCTAATAAGCAAGGCACCTAAATATGTGCATCAAAACTACCTCATAAAATTAAACAAATGCTTAAAACCCTATGCAATTGACAAAGTTCAAGTATGGGAGAGGTGTCATAGGAGTCCTATTGGGTAAAAGAAATCCTTGAAGTAGAGGATGCTCCCAAGGATGGCCTTTTAGTGTCATGCAATGGATGATGAGGTGGAAGGGGTTTAGAATTCATAGGTCGTTGAGTTTCATGACATACAAGGGATCATATTATCTCATTCATGGGTGCCTTTGTAGAGGGTGTGTGGCACCTTCGTTTCCAATGCATTTTTTCCAAGCCCGTATTCTTTCCATTCTTTGTTTCTTTCATGTTTTAAGGAATGAGTTGAAGGCCACTGTCCTGGCGTGGTGTCTAGATAATGGCAATGTCACTCACAAATACCTTGCATAAATGAGAAGGTTGGATAGTGATGAGACCCCCTTTCTCTCAGTTGTGTAACTGAGAGCCACTACCCTGGCTTGGTGACTAGATGATGGTAATGTCATACCGCTAGATACCCATGATCATGATAGTCCGGCCCATGATGAGATCTCTTATCCTCCAACTAACCCCTTAAGCATTCATTATCATTTATTTGTGTAGGTCCCCTTTTGTTACATACAAGCATTTCATTGCTTTCTCGGGGATCCCTGGGCGAAGCATCTGTAAGGTCTATATCTAGGCTTTTGTATTTTTAGCCAACAAGATCCCTCTAGGCATTTAACCCCTTCTTCCCATGAAATAAGGTATGTTCCCTTCTTGGGTCACTAAATTCAAAGGACCTAGAAGAAGACAATATGATGGGAATGTAATGAGCGAAAAGTGGTAAGTATGGCCAAGAATGTTACGATAACCCCTCAAGGGACCCTCAGTCACAAACCTTCCCCAAAGGTTGGCCACTTACTAGGAAATCTATGACACTCATTAAGGTGAAACAAGGTCAAAGGCATAATGTCCAAGCATGCATTGTATAATCAAAAGCAACTTAAATACAACATGTTCAAATGTCCTAAATATTAGGGTGATTACCTACCACAATATCTAACTTGTACCACATGGAGAAAGACCCATCTTCCTTCCAGAAGCTAGCTAGTGTGGTGGATACGATGACAATGGATCAAATGTGGTGACAGAGCGGGCTTCTGTATGTGTAAGTGGACACTGCTGGTCATGTAGTCTCTCAACACTCCATATATGCAACGTAAGGGCCTTGAGACATGATCTACTTAGTTATCCCACAAAATGGGGATAACAAGGAAAACAATAAAAGACACATAAAAGTGAGAGCAAGAAAAAGAAGAAGAAAATAAAGGGAAGATAACAACTATAAACAACAAAGAAGATGGGGCTTAAGGGATGTCCTAAGGGACCCCTAAACCTCCTAGTTTCTAATTATGGATAATAATCCTAGCTCCTTCCTGACGTTGGCGGTGGTGGCTTTGATCTGGTGGCGGGACACTCCCCCACCCTTCTGTTGTGACTTTTACAGGTGGCCCAACTATTGAGGCGGCCATGGGGAGGCATCAACGCGAATTACTACAGAACTTGTCGCCAGAGGTGGAGTTCAGGGGGAGGATTTTTGTGAATAGGTAAAAATCTGTTGTCGGGGGTGGAGAGATGGGTGCATGGTTGATGGAAGGAGTGGGAACTCAACCCGTTTCAAAATTTATTTGTTTTTTGGGTTTTAAACTTAGGAAATGGAGAGAGGAGGTTGCGGGTTCAATCTCCTTCCCCTCCATATTGTGTTTTTTTCTTGTTTTCTGAGTGGGGAAGGGGGGGCGGTGGTGGTGGTAGGGGGAGGTCAGGGGTTCAAACCCCCTCCTCCTCAATTTTCATGTACATGATTATCCTATCATAGGGAACTCATAAATTTAGAGGCCATGGAGGCTTGGGCCTAGTGCCCAAGAGGGGTTCAAATCTCCTCCCTCTTGTATAAAATTTTGTAGAAGAAACACTCATGTACAACAAAAAAAATATGTAATATGAATTTACTTAACCAAATACTACAAATTTATCCATAAAATATATTAACCAACAACTTCAATAGTATGCAATCAACCTATTTAGGAAAAATCCATCATAACCAACCCTTTCATATCTTTGAGCAACCAAGGAGAATGATTTTGAAGAGGGGTATGGGGTACTTGCTCTCTGTTTGATGTCATTGGTTGGGAGACATGTACGACATGATTCTTTCCTACTAGTGCTTAGACCAAAGTTGCAGAGCTCCCCTCTCTCTACATGTGCGTTGAGCAAATGAAAAACTAAAGGGAAGGGAGTGGGTTTTGTATTTTTTCAAAATTTTAAAGTTTTTCCTTTTTTCCAAATTTGCATGGGGGAGCTGTGTGGCATGCCCATGCGCTTCGCCCCCTTTTCCCTTTTTCTTTATTTTTCAATATTTTTTTATTTCCCTTGAAAAATGTGCAAAGTCAACCCTTTGACTTTGACCTTCAATGATGGACCTTGAAAATGAGGCTAGATGAGACAGAGTTAGAATTTAACATGGAGCACACCATCAGAAAGGTGTTAACAAGCCCATCACGATTATGTAATCAAAAACCTAATCTTGTGCCACCTAGGTTCTCAATTTTGGCCAAGAAAGTATTCTCTCTAAGACCTTGATTTGCTCGTGGGGCCCACAAAATTCCCAACATTGTGAAAGATGCCACATGGACATGCAATATCCAATTGAGGTAAACAAAGTATTGATGGGAAATTATCAATGAGTACTTAGAAAATGTGGGCATTAAAACTTGAGATGAGGGTGTTAATTAATATTTTGGCTGACCTGAACCTTTATCATACAAGTTGGTTAGACCATCCTACCTCAATCGGTTCATAGATTTGTAACAACTTTGACTGGGTCATATGATGTCGAAATAAGGAAAATCATACACCGCTGGAAATATTTTTGAGTCTACTACAACATCATATTTTTTATTTATTTAAATCCTATCAACAACAATTTTTGAACCCTGAACCACTGTCACCAAATTGGCCTTTGAAACTAGTCTTGAAAGTGCAAAGACTCATTCTCAACAACCAGGGGTCGAAACCAAGCACATGATATATCGTTGGGAGGGTATTACACTGCCCTACATCACCTCTAAGCCTGATTTTTATTTAATTAAGATATCATAACATAAACTAATAGGGAAGTCACATCTATGGACTTTGTCCATTCACAAGGTGCACAATTTGTGCCCTTTGTAGACTGGTCATACGAAATCATAATGAGGAAAATGATAGCTCTTTGGAAAGCTTATCGCGAGACCTCTTGGGTAATAATACTTAATTTTCTACAAAATGAACAAATTTCATTTTATTTTTTGTGAAAGATCGTGTCCCTTTGGGACCCACCCAGTGACTAGCGAAAGGAACCAACATTGAATTTTTTTCAAACCGAGTCTTCAGTTCATGAAATATAAATTGATTAGCCTTGAAATAGGGAATTATGATATGGGAGGGTTTCATAACTTGAAAATAATATCAGGATGGCCTCTTCTAAAGGAAAATATTAGGTTTCTGAAACAAGTCAAACAAGGATGGATTGAGCTCGCTTGGATGTCGACAAGTTGTTGTTGGACATAATGCTAGTGATGGTTGTTGTGCATATGTCCAAATAGGTGATAGCAAGCTAGGGAGAACCATGAATTTGAAGTCCATTTATCCCTACTATCCCTCTAATTGACAATGGAGGCACTGTAATGGTCCAAATTCTAATTCAATTAATTACATAAATAAACCTAGCACTTTGCAACCATTAAATGAAGATAGTAGAAATACAATGATTATGATCATGTAATTCACAAAAATGAATGAATGGTGAGAATCTTACCTGAGAGTTGAAGACATTGACTTACTTGCAACTCGATAATTGTCGAATTGTTGTGCTCCAAGCTTTGATCCAACATATCACAATAGAGTATGGGGGACGACTCTCCTCTCAACCAACCCATCAATTATCATGAATGAGAGCCCTCGAGACATCAATCAACTACCTATGACAATGCCCAATCCCTACTTCCTAAGAGTTATTCTAAGCCCTAACCAGAGATGCTTACATATTTTTCCTTCTTCATTTATATAGAATTCCTTTTTCCATCCATGCAAAGAAACCTCATGATTAGATTCCACTTGTCACCATGCAATTTCCTTTTTCTTATCGTAACTTTTCTTAATTGAGTTTTCCTTAAATTTATCTTTTCTTATTTTAATCCTTTTATTCTAATAATAAAGTAATTCCTTTTATTTATTTATATTTAATCTTTTGATTTATTTATTATTATTTTTCTTCTATTTTCATGCCTTTATTTATTTATATTGTTTATTTAATAATATAAGGCATTACATACACCCCCTCTTCAAGTAACTTTGTCATGAACTTAATGTTAATTATGTTACTTATAGGTTTTTTTATTTTCTCCTCGTATAATCCACAACTTCCTTTGTTGAACTAGTATAACGCCACCCAAGTGACCGCAACATGCATCGAAAGCTCCCATAAATCACGAGAAACACTCTAACAATTATTTCCAACTTTCAGAACCATGCTTAAATCCTCTTGGTCTATCAAGACTCTAAGGCACCACACCTCATCTTGGTGTATCAGGGCTCTAAGGAACCAGACCTCATCTTGGTGTATTAGGGATCTAAGGCACCGTACCAAGGCATCTTAGTCTATCAGGGCTCTAAGGGACCAGACCAAGGCATCTCGAAAGGTTGGACCAAAAAATACCTCCTTATACTCCCTCGAGTACACAACCCCAGGTATCAAAGTCCAATACCACAACTCCACCGGTGAGCAACAATTGAGCCCTTTTTTGGACTTCGACATCACAACTCCAATATCATGCACTCTAGCAATCTCAAGATGGTCCCATGTCCATCTAGAATTATACACGGAAAAAGAACCATTGGGATATGTTGGTTGATTGAGTTTGTCCCTAGCCCATAAGGTGTTACTTTGAAGATATTTTCCTTCGTAGGTATGGGATCCCACAAGATCATCAAATAAAATGGCCCTCTCGGTCCACTAGTGGATAACCTGACAATCTCCACCTCACAACATACAACCAATGCATTAATTATAATCATAATATCAAATTTCAAAGAAATAATCCACATGTTAATGCTCACATGTCACCATGAGAAAAAAACATCATTCTCATCACCACATGCTTACACATGTCATCATAAAATGTCTTATCATAGATTTAGATTTCCATGCAATTACATCATGTCATCACATCATGAGATACTATTATAAGAAATATAACCCCAATGCATATTTATCAAAGACATAACCTTTCATCAAAATAATTAAATGGAATCACATGTTAACCTAACATAACATCATATATAAATACCACAATGTTCTTAAGATAGTATAACATCATGAATATGATAATTATTAATTATCTCAACAAATAATGCATGCAAAGTAATAAAACATCATGGACATTCTTATCATGATTCATCAACAAAATCAAGCCACTAGCTTGCATGATTATATATACAAGGAATACTAGCTATCACATCTAATGCAAGAATTGTCGTCAAAACATCCATCTAGCACATTAATCTACTTGGTTAAATATGTCAGCCCATGCTAAATGTACAAAGGATCAGTAGTACTACGAGTGTATGTTCTCATCAAGATTCCAATTGTTTCCCAATAATAATTTCCTCTTCTTTCCACAAGAAAGTTGACAATTTATGAGGTAGGTATCGTCAGCCTATTATTATGCTCAAGTTTCCATATATTTTCCTTATTTGAGTACACCATTAACTTCCAAGTTAGACTACATCATCTAGAGCCACATTCTCTAGGCATATATTATTTCCACCTAGTGTAATCTGGTGAAATTCAACATTAAGCTATTATTAGCCTTACTAGCATGCCTTAAATCATCAATATTAGAATTTATATTCTCATCCTTGTAAACTTTTTATCATTCACCAAGGTTCTTATGTCACTTACATCACTAGCTCATACATTCAAGGACCACTATATCCAATAGCATGTAAAGACCAGGTCATCATTATTTTAGTTATCATCTTTCCATCTTGGAAGGATTAACTCACCTAATCCAAATACATAACTAGTCATTGGCATACCAACATCTTACTCCTCATGATATATGTTTACTCATCAATCTCGAGGACTCAATTTATCACATGGTCTATTTTCTTTTCCTTTTAAGATATAGAAACCAAGAAGTAGACAATTGTTATACTTTGAAAATTTAAACATTTAAATCATTTCCTAGTTTATCACTTGTCATTCATTTCCAATTGTGAGTGTTCTAGTTCATATCTTCCTAACTTGAAACTTTAAATTATATAGGTCATCACTATGGCCCTTACCCAATCATCCTTAGTCATCATTCATGTTGCTCAATACACTCATCAATATCCTTAGGAGAGATTTCCACTTGAGGGAGACACCCTTTCATTGGCATCACATAAATTTTCCTTAGGTTTTATTATGTTTTCATACTTCCCCTAACACTCCAATGCTATCCATTAGGTATACACCTTAAGGGAGTCGTATGAGCTTTAATTAACCACTCTAATCCAAACAATTCCATATTATTTCTATTCAAATTGAGTACATTGCTCACTATTACTAAGATTCTTTGACTGGCTAGAAGATTACTACTTCTAAAAAAACCTTCTTAAATAGGTTAACTATCCCCTAGGTGTAGTTCCATATTATCTTAAGGTATATACTCATTGCTTCCATTTTGGATTTCCATTGATATGTACTTTCATGGAATTTGTACTACTATTCTCTCAATTTGATCATTATAATTTCTCCACATCTTTCCTAAATAACTAGTGTCTTCTTTACTTCCT
>JZKD02S1462501.1:0-10886 GCA_000966675.3 Picea glauca
CTTGAGCACAAACAGACCATTCAACGGGTAGTATCACGAGCACCGTCATTATTATCCAACTGGATAATCTCCTATGACAACTGGTACAATATCAATTGATAGAACACAACTGTGTATATCCACAGTAGTACACAACTACGTGACACAAAGTCACAACCAGTGGAACATATCCACCACAGTAGTGTATCTCTATTGTCTGGAGATAGGCAGTCTCCATAACAATCATCTGATGACAACCTACACATAAAATATTGTTAAGAATAAACTGAATCATCTGGGCCAATCTTTCACTCACATCTGTGAGATCTGAAAGAATATATGCCCTCAGTATAGAACATCAACAATGGGTTATCTGCCCTATTCTTCTCAAACAAGGAAGAATGATTGTTTCTAATTTCTGAGCCTGGACCATTCCTCACCCGAAGCCATTCTTCCTACACTAATCAAAGTGCACCTTGGAGAGAATGTATAAACCCTAAGGAATGTCTGATTCTGGGCTATTCCCCACCCTGGGCCATTCCTCCTACACTAATCAAAGTGCACCCTGGAGAGAATGTAAAACCCTAAGGAATGTCTGTCCCTGATTGTTGATCCTGGACCATTCCCCACCCTGGGCCATTCCTCCTACACTAATCAAAGTGCACCCTGGAGACAATGTACAACCCTAAGGAATGATTGTCTGGACCATTTCCTCTGTTAACCATAAGAGAAAAAGATTGTCCTGTATCAACCTCCAAAACAGACCATTCCTCATGTTAACCACAATGATAAATCGTTGTCCGGCGAGGCGGGCCAGTCTTCTTGAGTAACCCTCAAGAAGAGAGACTGCCCTAGACCACTCCCCATGTTAACCACAATGGGAAGTCGTTGTCTATGGTACATCAGCAATCAAACTACTTCCCATGTTAACCACAATGTGAAGTCACTGTCCGTCATAAATCTCAATCCACTTTCCAAACAGGAAAGAATTTGTCCAATCTGGACTATTTTTCAAATAATTATAAATGCTTCAATAATATTTCCAGTGCTCCCTCCTAACCTGGAGAGTCTTCCCTTTTAGCTAAGGGAGTTATTTCCACGATCTCCATCTTCTCTCGGAAATATGCAAACTTTATTCTGGATAGAGGTTTCGTCAGGATGTCTGATGTCTACTCATCAGTGGGGATATACTCGAGCTTTATTGTAACACCCTGTTTCCCCCAGTCTGTAAAAATAACTATACTGGCCAAGTATTGTGGCAACTCATAAATGTGAATGGACCTTGTGAAAAAGGTCGATGAATGTGAATAATATTATAAATATATATATTGCAGGACTGCTGAGAGGGGATGTGCTGAAAAAGAGATCACTATGGCTAAAGAAAGGTGGTGGAAGGCACCTAGAATGGTGGCATTAACTTCCACCGAAACCAATACCGTATTTGGACTTCATTAGCCCGGAGAACCAAGAGCGGCTCACTGGCCCCAAATTAAATGACTCTCCAGGTTGGTAGGTAAAGGGCTCCTCATGAGTAATGAGGGATGGGGGTGAATTGCCCATCTGTAGAGTCCTCAGACTTGACCACCGTGAGGAAGATCGTGCCACACGCAACCTCGCCGAAAGGAGAAAAGGCAAGAAGAGTGTGCGATCAGGGGGCAGACGTGAGGGAAAGAGGAAAAGGAGAACTCTGGAGAAATACAGAGTGAGTGATAGCAGAGAAGAAGGAGAGTAACCTTCGTTCTCGGTCATTAGTGAACAGAGACTCAGTCTCGCAACATCGTGGTCTTAGCTCGGGGGTGGCTAGTGGTAAATCCGTTAGGAGTCGCTGAGCCTACGGTTGGGTGGAAACGAGCACCCCTCTCAGCAGTTGCATCACCTCTGGTGTTTTTCTGATAAGTGTTATATCTTGCATCTTGAAATTTATATGCTGACATGTATGCTCATAGTCTGTGCAATCTATGAATGGTTTGAGTATAAGACTGTTTGTGTGATATTTTGATCAGAAATGGTGGTTGCATGCTTATAATGGAAAGACTACATATGGCTTATGTTTTATAAATAGCTATATATATGTATACCGATCTAATTCAGACTTCAAGTCTGTTCTCGGGAAATATATACCCTTATCTGTCTCAGGGAATACCCTGGATAGATCTCCCCATAGAGACACCCTTCTTGGAAATCTCACCAAGAACCTGGAAAAGGATTTGAAGGCGCAAGTCTTAGTAACCCTGTACGAGGAAGAATGATCCTCTTGAAATCCTGAAATGACAGCGTAGGGATAAGTATTGATTGACGGACGAGATCCTGTCGGAAGATCTGTGGTCATTCACGACCGTTAGATTGGAGGAAGAAACGAGGGCGTTAAATGCCTTAACCCTTTTCCCTTTATCTTCGTGAGTAGCGAAGAAATCGGGACCGTAGACCCCCAAGGTCCGTGGGAGTATTTGGACCGTTGGTTTTCCACGTTCAGGGAGTAGTGGAAGAGTGCACAGCGTGGGACAGATCTGAACCGTAAGATCTTAGTTAGAAAACCCGACAGTCGTTGGATCTGTCAGGAGATGCATGAGGGTTAAGCCCTCATGAACAGAGGTGAAAGTATCGAAAGAGGAGATGGTATCAGGATTTCAGACTTCGGGATTTCGGAAGTCCTGATGATGAGAGGTTGGGAAAATTCACAGTGAAAGTCCCGAAATAGATCTGAGCCATCCATCTGGGAGGAGGACACGTGTCGCGAGATCACCCATCTCAGGATTTCAAACTTCAGGATTTCAGAGGTCTCGTTGACAAGAGATCGGGACACTCCATGGTGGAAGTCCCGAAATAGATCTGGACCATCCGATTAAGGGAGGCCACGTGTTGCGAGATCACCCACACCCATCTCAGGATTTCAGAATTCGGGATTTCAGAGGTCTCGTTGACAAGAGATCGGGACACTCCATGGTGGAAGTCCCGAAATAGATTTGGACCATCCGATTAAGGGAGGCCATGTGTCACGATATCACCCATTTCAGGAAATCGAAAATCAGGAATTTGGGAGTCCCGTTGACAAGAGGTCGGGCTCTCGTATTGATAAGTCCCAAAATAAATAGGACAGAGATCTTATGAGGAGTGGTCACCTGGATCAGGGCATAACCAGGAGGGCTAATGTGACAAAGGCCATTTTGAGAAATCGAAAATCGGGAATTCGGGAGTCCCGTTGACAAGAGGTCGGGCTCTCATATTGATAAGTCCCGAAGGGAATAAGACTGTAGTCTTATGAGAAGTGGTCACACTGGCCAAGGCATAGCCCAGGGGGCTAATTGCTGATCGAAGCCTGTTCGACACTTCGGCATTTCGGGGTTTGCAGAGTCAAAAGACTCGACTCGCTTATATCGCCGAGTTCCGAAATGCGAAAAGGCGCCTAGTTGTTTGGCCTATGGTCATAATCAACGATCAAATGGAGGTGGAAAAAGGGAAGAGCTAGCCTGCGTTAAGCCCCGTAGGACTTCGGGGATTCTGTCCCTTGAGAAAAGGTAAAAAATTTATTATGTCGCAGCCGGTGTGTGACATTTACCTCTCCTTCCTGGACTTTATCTCGAATAAAGTAGTATTTGATCTCAATGTGTTTCGACCTTTCATGAAACACTGGATGTTCTGATAATCTTATACAACTATGATTATCACAATATATTATGGTCGATTATGGAATCTGATCAAATAAATCAGAGATTAACTTCCTTATCCACACTGCTTCTGTGCATGCTTCACATGCTGCCATATACTCTGCTTTTGTTGTGTTGAGTGCGACAGACTTCTGTTTCCTACTACCCCAAGATATCATAGCGGAGCCCAAGCTGAAACACATACCTGAAGTTCTCTTTCTGTCTTCTGCACTTCCTGCCCAATCAGAGTTTGTGAATCCATGAAGTTGGATATCACTGGATGCGGTATATCTCAAACCATAGTTTATTGTCCCACGAATATATCTTACGACATGCTTTGCAGCTATCCAATGCTCTTGTCTAGGTTCCACCTAGAGCTAACTTAATGTATTTACAACAAAGCAAATATCTGGTCGAGTATTTACCAAATACATCAATGATCCAATTAGCTGTCGATATAGAGATGGATCTACTGGATCGGAATCTGGGACTTTTGCTTTTCTTATATCTGCATTCATAGGAGTGTCCATGGACTTACAGTCCATCATTCCAAACTTCTAAAGGATCTTTATTGCATACTTTCCTTGTCCAAGGAATACTTCACCACGCTTCTGCCATACTTCTAGTCCCAAGTAATAATGCATGAGACCTAGATATTTCATATCAAATTCAAATGCTAATTCCTTCTTGCATTGGATAATGAGAGATTCTTCACCTGTTATGAATAGATCGTCAACATATAATAGTAGAACCACAAGTGCATTATCCACGACTTTGTAATAAAGGTTTGGATCTGCATGACTCTTGGAGAAACCAAGTCTTGTCAGATAGCTATCCATTCTGGCATACCAAGCCCTTGGAGCTTGCTTGAGTCCATATAGAGCTTTCTTCAATCTACAAATGTGAGTGTCTCTGGAATGTACCTCAAACCCTTGAGGTTGTTCAATATATACTTCTTCTTCAATTGCTCCATTCAGAAAAATTGTCTTTACATCCATCTGATGTAAATTCCATCCCATGGAAGCGACAAGAGATATGATAGCTCTGATGGAGGTATACCTAGCCACCAGAGCAAAGGTTTCGTCATAAGCTTCTCCTTCCTTCTGGGAGAACCCTCTGGCCACGAATTTTGCCTTGTATTTATCCATGCTTCCGTCTGCTACATGTTTGATCTTGTATACCCATTTTGAGGTTACCACGGATTTTTCTTTAGGTCTAGGTACAATTTCCCATACCTCATTTTTCATAATGGATTGATACTCTTTCGTCATAGCTTCTTTCCATTGTCCCTTTTGAACTGCTTCTTCAAATGTGGTAGGTTCTTCATCTAGAAACTTCGTCATGTATGTTGCATAACTTGAGAATCTTTTCGGTCTTTTACTCTTCCTGAATGTTCCTTCTGGAACCTTGAGTCTTTATGCGTCTTGTAATGTAGCTTCAAGCCAAGCTGGTCATTTCTTGGTCTTCGATACGATATCTGAATCAGTGTTTTCACATGGCTCCATAGGATGATCAGGTTGATCCTTTTCGTCATTTTCGTTTTCTGTGTTTTCTTCATTAGGTTCTTCAAGCTCTTCTTCTTCTATAATTTCTTTGATGGATTTCTTGAAGGCCATCCTTTCATTGAATGTCACGTCTCTGCTAACTTCGATTTTGTGTTGTTCTGGAATATATATTCTATAGGCCTTGGATGAATCACTGTATCCCACGAATATCCCCTTCTTTCCTGAGGGTTCTAGTTTATTCCTTTTGTCCTTGGGAATATGAGAGTAAACTGGACATCCAAATATTCTTAGGTTTTCCACGTTAGGTTTCTTACCCGAGAAGGCTTCCTCTAGTGTCATGTCCTTCAATATACAATGAAGACTTCTGTTATGCACATATATTGTCGTCATTGCTGCTTCTCCCCATAAGAACATGGATAGACCTTGATCATTCAATAAGCCTTTTACGGTTTCTTCGATAGATCTGTTCTTTCTTTCTGCTACACCATTTTGTTGAGGATTATGAGGAACAATCAACTCTCTCCTAATCCCTGCCGATTTGCAGAATACAATGAACTCTTTTGAGGTGTATTCTTCTCCATTATCTGTTCTTAATGTCTTGATCTTCTTGTTTGTGAGGTTTTATATTTCTTCTTTGAATTATTGGAACTTGCTGAATACTTCGTCTTTTGTCTTCAGTAGGTATAGCCATGTCTTTCTTGAATAGTCATCTATGAATATTACGTAGTAAAGAGATCCTCCTAGAGATCTGACTGGCATTGGACCGTAAACATCTGAGTGTATTAGATCTAGGATCTCCTTAGATATGTTGTTGTTGTTTGGGAATGGTTTCTTGATATTCTTTCCAAGGGCACATCCCTTGCAGATTCCTTCATGTGTAGATTTCAATTTTGGTATTCCTTCAACCATTCTTCTGAGAAAAGGTAATGCTTGATAATTGATATGAGCGTACCTTCTATGCCAAATCTCATTAGGTTTGACTTCATCATGTACGAGAGCTTCTTCATTTTGTTCTAGTAGTCTATATAGATTTCCTTCATGACTTCCAATAACCCTAGCATTCTCTATGTTGGGGTTCTTATGCCATGATAACGCCTTTCCATCCACAAAGACTATTTTTTTTCCTTTGTCTTCTAGACATGATATTGACACAAGATTCTTTTCTAAACCAGGTACATATAAAACATTGCTTAAGTGAACATGGTTACCTGATTTCAACTTGACGGAGGCTAGTTCAAATCCTTCGACGGGGTAAGGGCTTTTGTCTCCAAGCTCCACTTTGTAAGATGTCTTCTTCTCATTTAGATTTGAGAGTCTGGCTTGATCTCCCGTCATGTGCCTAGAAGCACCACTATCGATTATCCACATGTGACCTTCAATCATTCCAGTGAGTGTTGAGTAGTGTAAGAGACTGATCATTTTGCTCATGTCTTCGGTTGACTGGTAACTGGTCATGCCTTGATCCAAAACTTCAACTTCATCGTTTCTATCTTCTGAGAGAGCCAAAAGGTGTGCTGAACTAGGGCACATCTGAATATCTTCTCCTCGAGCGAGAGGCTCCATCACAAGGTGCCAGATCTGAGAATTAGGGTTTATGCAACTGCTTCTACTAGTAACCCTAGCTGCAGTGTTTTGGAAGCTACTCCTGCTAGTAACCCTAGTGGCAATTCCTCAACGAGCTCAATATCTAGCGGATATGCTTCCTTCCAGCGTTTTAGGCTGAATAAAGGAGGTGTGGGCCCATAACCTGTTAGAATATAGAAGATTGTGCTCGTTTTACCATTGACGATACCCTCCTCACCCAACCATAGGCCGAAGCCACCCTCCGAGCACCTTGACCTTGACAGAGAAGAGAATCATGGTAGCAATCCAATAGCCAAGAGAGGCTAATGCACCAAGCAAGAATAGAAACCAAGTTGATCAGATAATCCCACCCAGAAGCTAGCGCACACTTTCCCAGAGACTTGCGCACAAGACTGCCACTATGCTGCGCAGATCTAGTTCTCTCTGCAACTGCTGAGATGTGAATAATGAGAACTAACGCCCTGTATTTATAGTAGTCTGGGCATGCTTACTGGGGCCGACTTCTCCTCCTGGGTACTAATAAATTCATATTAAATATATTTCTGCAGCCGACAACTTGTTTAGGGTTTCCTTCACTTCTTTGCTTCCTTCTGGAATATTCTAATCTCGTCATAGGTCACAATAGAGGTTCATACCTCCCGAAGCTACCATAATATTAACATCTAGAAGCCCTTGAGAATCATAATAAGCTACTCCTCACCATGGCCTCTTAGTTGGTTAAGCAAAAAGGGGGTTCCCTCTAGGTGGTGCATGAGAGTAACTCATCTAGTGGTTCTCTTCGGCCTCCTCTGGATGTTGGGAACATAGCGGGTTCCTCAAAATCTGCTCCTTAGGTGCCCCATTTCAACGACTGAGCTCGACTCTGGTCCCTTTTGTTAGGCTCTTTTTGGTTTTATTTTGGTCTCTATCGGTTATACTTTCTATCTTGTCATGGCTTATGGTTTCTCTTAGACTCTTAGATCTGTTTCTACTTCTTTTAGTTTTAATTTGCTACAGTCAATTTTTGGGTGCTAACTCGGTTTCTTGATATGCGCAAGTCAACAAATATCATAATAGACATTATGATACTCTCGACACACTGATTAGGATGGTAATTCTCTATATTATGTTAATATTTTAATAGAATTTTGTTACTTACTAAAAATAACATTCAATAATATAATAGTGTTAAGTTATATTTTCCTTATTCTATCAATTTTGATGTATAAAATTCTCATACCAAACGAAAATAATCACTTAACTTTGTAATGTTATGTAAATATTTTGGTTTATTGTTATTTGTCACTCTTTATTTATCTTGAAAAAATTGTATTAACCATGATATATTGTTTACAAAGACGAGTCTTGAAAATCCCTTTGTGTAATAAATTGCACAACCTTTCATTCTTGCAGTGTTATCGACCTTGGATTTGACACCTTTTTAAGAGTTTTGAAATCACTTTTCATAATTCTTTAAATAAAGGTTATATGTGTTTTCTCTTAAACGATTATATGTTCAAATTCAAAGAGGTGGAGGTATGTACACCTCTGTAGATTTTAGTAGTCAAATCATTGCATGGAGGGGGTCCTTTGTCCCACGAATAAAGGGGTCTC
This sequence comes from Picea glauca, assembly GCA_000966675.3. Classification (NCBI taxonomy): domain Eukaryota; kingdom Viridiplantae; phylum Streptophyta; class Pinopsida; order Pinales; family Pinaceae; genus Picea; species Picea glauca. The sequence goes on from JZKD02S1462501.1 coordinate 8,306, forward strand.
ATAAACCAATTTAGTGTATGGCTCAACTAAGACCTTAATCATGAACCTAAGTCTAATGATATCAACTTTATTCAAATATAATGAGAAATGTTATTTCTTCATCATGGCACAAAACCTCTAGGCTACCTATTCGTCTCTGAGTTAACTAAGACAAAACAAGGGGCAATCCCTTCCAAAAGCATTGTTAAGCTAATTTGCAAGCATTTATTTCTCACACATAAAAGATGAAGGGGAATTCATTTACAAAATATTGGGATTGTTTCAAAATTGATCGTTGCAATTTTATTTTTATTTTTCTTTGTGTTCTACGGGGTGGAAACACATGGTTATAGTTTTATTGGGCTCATTTTAGTAGACGATCATAATTTTGTATTTGGGGACTTGAAACCTTTAAAATCTTTCTCGGGGATTAAATGAACATTTTTGCCCCAAAAACACTTTACAAACATAGTTTGTAAGGTCCCTCAACGTTGTTATACTTGTCAAGAGTTTTTCAATGATCCAAATTTATGCACCTCAATAAGAGTCATTTCTCTATCAAGTTTACATTTGCTCTGACCATTGTAATATCGAGTGGAAGCCAAATAAGCTTAAATGGTTCATAAGCCACATTTCACACACCAAGTACAAAAATAAACGTAACCACACATAACACACAAGATATATAAAATATGTCATATATTAAATTGAAGATGAGTGGCGTTCCTTGAATTACAAAGATGTGTATATAAATACATGTAGGGATGACAAGTCATACCTTATGGTAAAAAAGGTGACTTATCATAGTTACAACATTTAATAATAATTGCTCATTATGATTTTATGACAATTATTACACATTGATTGTTTATATCCTAATATAAATATATAAGTGGTAATATACCCTAGGTATATTACACTCACGAATGTGGAGTTAACAATGTATAGACTTTTAAGAACATTCTAGAGGTTCAAAACTCCTAACCTTATCAAGAGTTCAGGCATGTAAAACCATAACCCTAATGATTATTAATAGATGTTAAAACCCCAACTATTGGGAGAGAAGGGGGATTCTGAATTTATGTTCTATTGTCAATCAATGAAAAGGAGTGGGATATCAGAGTAGACCAAATGAAGAAGGTGGCCCTACTTCATAGTGAGTTATTATTCGTATATGTATTTTGCATTGTAACTTTGAGAATAAAAGAGCAAGGCACAATTCTTACTTCGTGTAAGAGTTTTCACCTTTACAAGTTTTTCCAAGGTACATCTTGGGTTCAATGTGTTAAAGGTTTACTCTATTTAGTTTTGCAACTTTATTCTTATTAACTCAATATTTTTTGCAAAAGCATTGGTGTGATTCTAAGCAACTTTGTTATAAGTAATCTATGCATAGTATAACATAATCTCATTGTATTTGAAGTATTGTATTTAGATATGTTGTAAAAAGTTGTCCATTGGAATATCCAAGGAAGTTTACATATAAATAATTCTTACACAATTCTCCAAGACATCCTCTTTCGGTGTTCAATGGGTTGAATCCCACTACTATAAATAATGCTAACTTGAATTTCTTGATTGGCTATAAAAATTTGATTAGGCAAGAAGTTATTTATGGCATATTTTATATCTCTAAGCATACAATTTGCTTCTTGGGTCTCTCCTATAATGTACACATAGATTCTTAACACATAAAATAAAACAATTGCAATCGCACATATACACAGAGATTTACCCCGGAAACCCAATTGGGAAAACCTGCAACCTATTTTAGAGACAAACCTCTAATTCTATTCATCGTCCAACTTCATTGTTTATAGTAAAATATATAGGATCCCATGGCATCCAAAAAAACCTAATCCATTGACCCAGATTAGATTACAACCTTAATTCCTTAACTGGAATTAGAAAACCATGGGTTGAAATAGCATTCACCACTAAACCACCAGAGGAGAAAAATTGCCCCCACTAAAGGCGAAAGACCACCAAAATTTATGGCAAATAAACCCCCATTTTTTTTTTTGGGGGGGGGCTCCACCCCGAAACCCCTAATAGGGTGACCCAAAATCGTGTAAAGAATATAAGACAAACACAACAATAGGATAAGGTTTTGCAATTTGTCTATATCAAACAATGACATTACTACTACAACTACTATAATTACTAAAACTTAGTAAAGCTCACATGACATAAAATAACAACAAAAGCATAATAGGTTAGGGCACCTACACACCTAGGTGGATTGCACTTTCATGTCCAAAGAATATGGAGGAAGATCTCTTGATTGTGGATTTTTTATTGTATGAATGAGGTGGTATGAGCTATAAAAGATAGGGGGATCCCTCTTTTTACAAAAAGATAGAGAAGCCTTAACTTGAGGCCTATGTTACTAATAAAGGTGATTATGTCCTTGTTACATGAACGTGGCCTTTAAAACATATTGAAATATTATGAGACCATAAAGGTCTAAGACTATAACAGACTATAACAGTATTGTAAAAACATGAGCTTATATACAAAATAACTCATGTACACATAGTCTATGTCTAATAATGATGTTGTGGTTTTGTACACATCATGCCCTAGTTCCCCTTCAAAAAAA
>JZKD02S1462512.1:0-10886 GCA_000966675.3 Picea glauca
ATGATGTACAGAACTGAAAAAGACTGCCTATCATTTCGAAGAAGAAGAGGTTTTCTCCCTTTATGGGTTTCCTCGTGAAAATCTGTCTCTGTGTGTATTTTACGTGTGACTGATGGTCTTTACTTTTACTATCAATATGTTGTATATTGTTGATGATCACTTGAAGGAAGATTAATAATGTTTTAAAAGGTATAAAATTGTTTAAGCTCAAAAAAAACTGATTCACCCCCCCCTCTCAGTTTTCTTAGTATTTCCAACATGTCGGGCAATAGTTCCTCTCACAACCAACCTTTCTTCCTCGGAGTCCTTTCGTGTCGCATCAAATTGTTTTCCACGTCCAATTTCCTTGGCTCACCACCAGTGTCATTGTGCCTTTCCACCACGCCATAATTTGTTTTCGTGCTTCCCTATTGCAAAAATCCTACTGTTATTGTTTATCGTAGCATCGACCTTATTCTGCGCTAAAAGTCTTCATAGCACTTGGCGGTCGCACGATAAACTCCTAGAGTTATTTTTGTTTTTCACACAAAGCTTCTAGCACTGCCACTCCGACAGGTCTTTGCGAAGTATACCATTCTTCTTTTGTTGTGCGAAGAGGGTGTCATCTTTCATTACCCCTCGTGCACAAAACAAATACACGTTTTCATCATGAGAAAATCCCAAGACATAAGGAAGAAGGAAAAAAGTGGCAGAGATATGAGGCTCGAACCTTAGGAATTGGCGTTAATCAACAAATATCTGAATGTCAGGAAATATTTTGAACAGGTTGGATGTATGCACTATTTCGAGAAAATTCAAGGATACAATGCGAAACTGGCTAAACAGTTCGCTCTCATATTCAATGGGTTCTGTGTGACCATTGCAGGAATCACGTTTCAAGTGATGGAGGAAACTCTGTTAGCTGTGATGGATATTCCTCTGTGCAGTGAAAGGTGGTCTAAGGGCATGCCTTTAGACGTATTATTATATGAATAATTCATCAATCCAAACTTCCTGAACAGGAAAATTGGAGCGGGTGTTCCGAGTCGGTATCTATGAGAGCCTTTTCAGAAGCTCCTAAAGGTGATTAGAAGGTATTTCACCTATGAAAGAAGGTATGAAATAATATACCCACATCACATCAGGATGTTGATGCATTTCACAAGGAAAAGGCCTTTGAAATTACATTTCTTCTTGCACTAAAGCCTAGGAGGAATAGCAGACCACATCCAGGCCCAAGCAGACCAGCCGAGGATGAAATTATTCCATATATTGTTGATCAAGTTTTTGGTAGTCAAGGAATTGAGATGGTTGGACAAAGTCTGGGATTTGTTTCTAATTTCAGCTAATATCCCCAAGAACCCCAAAGGAGACCTCCCTCTACCCATGGGGGAAACAACATATCACACCGCGGGGGCCAGAATGGAGGAGGCTGTAGGAAAAGGAAAGACAATAGAAGGCTCATAATCCCAACATCTAGTACCCCAGAAAAGAGGTAGGCCAATGCTGATCAAGAAGCCTGAGGAGACTCAAGCTCCCAACGAACCGTGCACCCAATCTATTGTTGAGAAGTTACTCGTGCATGTTGTTTGGCTGGAACCTGTTGAAGGTTCAAGCCAAGGATTCAATGAAATATGCAGAAGGTTGGGCATTGAAAGCATGGAGGTCCAGGAGTCATCACAACAAATGAAGAAAGCGCAACTCATTATTGTCGAATTATACCAGGAGAACAGAGAATTGAGAAAACAGTTAGCATAGAAGACTGTCGAAAGAAGAGCGTCACCAAGCTAAAAAGGGAATGCAAATTGTCTCAAGAAATAGCTCAGAGGAGCGCAAGAAGTGATCATTCAGCTGCATGAGGAACAATGGATGTCAGAGGAAAGAATCACAGAGCACTTCAAGGAATGTGGATCAGCCATGGAAAACATCTGCGCAACTCTTGCTAGTGCTGAAACGAAGCTAAAAGGGAATGAAATATTGCGGAGATAGGTGAAGAATATGAAAAGATGAAACTGGTCTCTTAGGAAAATGCTTAGAGTATCAAGATTGCAGGTGAGGCCAGAGGCATGATTAACTTGACCCATTTTTTGTCTTTTTGAACATGGCACACAATGTTTCTCCACTCGTGTCCTATTTCCTATCGAGAAACAAGTAGTATGATGGACACCCGCATGATGGATATTCGTCGGGCAGATTCTATAAACCCACTTGTTGAGAAGGACAAGTGTAGGTGGAGCGCATGACAATTTTGAACGAGATGCGTGCCCCCCCCCCCTCGATCGTTGTCACCACCTAGAAAGGATGAGCGATATCCAACAGACACCTGCCACAACAACTTACAAGAAAAACCCTAATTATCGGTGCCCAAAAACGGTTACAGATCCATGCATATCATTGGCTACAAGTCCTGCAAATCCCAAGATTCTATTACAGTCGACTCCAAGTTGGGTTTACCAGTCGACTACCAGTCAGTCGGTTGAATTTCAGTCGATATCTTTGACTTCGACTTTACCCAGTCGACTCCCTCGACCTTCTACTTTCTTTCGATCTACCTTGACTTCGACTTACTGTCGATCCACCTCGATTTTGACCGTCATTTGATTCACCTCGACTAAAATTTCACTATAAAGAATATAATAAACCAACACCAAGGTCCCTTAAATTAAGAAGGACACTTACATGAAATGCCTCTGAAATAAGAAAATATCCTTCCTAAATTTGACCTAGACAAACCCGGTTCACCAGAAGACCACAAACAATTTTTTCTTAGCCACTCATCTGCTAAATGTCCAGCATGAAGATGTGGTCTATAGGCCATTTTGGTACACCTTTCAGGCAGAGCACCTACACGGTATTGATGTTTGGAAAACATCGGGAAAAAATTCTTCCATATATATATATATATATGACATTATATTTATAATATAAAGTATAAATATATATAACAAATCAATAGTTATTTATTATCCCACCGACGCATCCTTTCATGGATGGTCACCATATGTTCTCTATATATGGAACACTCATCATTGTAATAACATATTCATATACAATATTATCTCATATGAAAAATAAACATGGTATCAGAGTGAGACTAGGATTGAGCCCGAGGGAACTGAAGGTTGGTGAAAACCCTGAAATATGCGTGTAGGAAAACTTGTGAAGAATTTTATTATCAATCTTGGTGTTATGGTTTGTTGTTTTTTACTTCTTATATGGCTGCAACTTCTTTCATTAAGCTTCTTCTCTTTCTTATTAAATCCAAAATGGTAAAATAATTCATGCATAAACTTAACCAGAGTCTTTAAAAGATCATTTCGGATCAAGTGGTATCAGAGTAGGTTGACAGTTGGTTGTTTGAGTTTGCATGATTACCAGGGAAAGGATAATTCGTGGTGAAGGAGATCTTGTAGAAGGGGATCCTGATATTGGATCAAGAAAGAGGACAACTCAAAGTGAGAAAATGGCATTGGAAGAAGGACTTTCTCAAAATGAAAGAGAGATTCAAAAGCCTTTTTTTTCCATGTCAGAGATGGTAAAATTGTTGTATGATGATTACTTGGAACAGAAGAGACCTTTTCAAGGAGAATATTAAAAACAAGACAAAATTGAAGAAGGAGAGGACCCTCCTAAACCTCCTCCTTTATCTCCATCATATTCTTCTTCTTCAAGTACAAGTTCAAACCTTCTTCAAGAAAACATTCTCATAAACATAAGATTGACATGTCATTACTTAAGCTTAATGTAATTTTTTTTTTCCTATGTATGATGGAAAAATTAATGCTGAGAAACTTGATAAATGGGTTAGACATATGGGGGTATATTGTAATGTGCAGCAAATCAAAGATGAGGAAACCAAAATCATATTCGCATCACTTCATCTTGAAAAAACAACTCTCTTTTGGTGGCAAACTAAGATGCAACATGGAAGTCATCAAGTTGGTAAGATTTTTCCATCATGGCATGATTTTATTTTCGCACTTAGAAAACAGTTCTATCCTTTGGGTTATAAGGAGAATTGTTTAATTGAATGGAAAAGTATTAAATTAACAAAAGGACAGACGGTGCAGGAATATGCAAATGAATTTCGTAAGATGGCTTCAATGTTAGATGTTCCATTGACTACACAAGAAATTCTTATGAAGTATTTAGGAGGTTTTCCTGGTTATATTCGTAATACTGTGTTTATGTTTGGACCTACTAATATTGATGAGGTTTTTGTCCAAACAACGTATATTGAAGCAGGGAAAACTGAAGTTAGTGTATCATGGGAATCATCTTCAAAGAAGGATGGAAAAGGAAAAGGGAATGGGAAGAAAGAAAATTTATTGATAGTAAAGGAAGATAAGCTCTCTTGCAAGCATTGAAAGAAAGAAGGGAAGGATGATGAGCATTATTGTCAATTGCACCCAGAGAAGAAACTGAAGTGGTTCAAAGAGAGGAAAGGGAGGGAAAAAGTTGCAACAACAACACGACCAATAGACTTGGGATCGGATTCAAGTGATGAGTCTAAGATTACAACAATTGGTTTGACAGGTAAAATTGGTGATGGTTTTGATTCAAGAAATAAATTGTTTCATATAAGGGTCATAATGAAACATACTAAGATCGATACATTGATAGATGGTGGATCTCAATCCAACTTAATTTCAGAATAAGTGGTTAAGAAATTGGGATTAAACACTAAGATCCATCACAAAGTATCATAAAGTTTGCAACTACATCTAAGTATGTGGATGAGGTAATATGTGATGTGGTGTCGTTGGAAACATGTCCAATGGTCTTAGGAATCCCTTATTTATATGGTCGCAAAGCAATATTCATGAGGGAACAAATTCAATATCACTTATTTAAGAAAGACAATGAATATGTTGTACATGCTCATCATATAAAAGAAAATCAATCTATTCTAACAATGGAACAATTAAAGAAGACATCTTACAGAAGAAATACACCTATAATCATGTCAATTAAAGAAGTTGATCTTAAGCATGAACATGAGATGGTTGTAGAATGGGAATTCAATCATACTTTTCTTCAAGATAAGTTAATGTCGTGCAAGCCCATTGAACATATTGGTTTGTTTTTAGTCATATTTATGATATTATTGTTGCTAATATTTTCTACATGGATGGTAGTGGATTCATAAAGGTGTGAATGAGTACAAATGGCTAACAATATGATTTCAGTTGTCATGGTTATTGTGCAATTGATTATGATGTGATGGGTGCACAGGACATAGTTTAAATACAAAGGACAAGTGGGGAGGCCTATCCCACACTTGATGTTTGATTAATACCCTTTTGGATGAAACCAGTTCCATTGTTTATGGCTCATGGTGTTGATTCTAGAAGTATGTTTTTTTTTTCTGAAAATGGACACCGTATGCGAAAGTTATGGAGATTTGAACTTTTTACCAAATAGGTAAAACGTCAAAGTCAAAGTCAATTGATGACATCATTAGTACATCATGATGACGCCAGAAGTACGTCATGCTGGCGTCAACATGACACGTGGAAACACCAGGACATATCATGTGTCAGTCATTTTTGGCATTTTCAGGGGTTATTTGGACCACTAAAAAAGTGACATGTGACACTGTACAGAAGTGACACGTGGCAGTACATATATTGATGTGGTAGTACAGATGTTGACATGGCAGGGAGACACGTGGTAGTAAAAATGTTGATGTGGCAGGGTGACACATGGAAGTATGGATGTGGATGTGGCAGGGTGACATGTGGCAATACGGATGCTGATGTGGCAAGGTGGAACGTGCAAGTACAGATGTTGACATGGCAGGGTGATACGTGGAAGTATAGATGCTGACATGGCAGGGTGACACATGGTAGTACATATGTTGATGTGGTATTGTATGGATGATGACATGGCATTGTACAAATGATGATGTAGCACTATATGGATGATGATGTGGAATCATATGAATGATGATGTGGTAGTGTAGATGCTGACATGGAAGTATGGATGTTGATGTGGAACTATATGGATGATGATGTGGCATTGTACAAAAAATGATGTCGCACTGTACGGATGTTGACGTGGCATTGTACGGATGATGAAGTGGTAGTTGGCTGGGTAAGATGATGTGGCTTGGGCCAATGATGAGGTGACACATGGCCCAATGAGGAGGTTCCATGTGGAACCTTCTGGAAGGTCAAAGAAGTTTAGCATTTTTCACCAAATCTAGCGATTTCCACCAAATCTAGTGAGAATCCTTCAAATGTGGTGAAATCCCGCTAAGTTTGGATAATTGTCACGAAGTTTGGCTAACTGTTGCTAAATTTGGTGGAGTCTGGATTATTTAGCCCGTCATGGAAATCAAGAAAAAGGAGTTTTTGTCACACAGTTCCAGACTATATAGATTGTATAGATCTAACAGGGAGAAACATTGGGATTCATGCCGAGGGGAGGTCTCGAGGGCCTGTTCAAAAGTAGATCGACTTTATACTCAAAAGTTGTATAATTTAAAGAAGAGGTCGAATATGGATTCTATTTTTTCATAAGAGTATTCGAATAGAAATTTTCTTCCAAAGCCCATGATGTTGAAGCAAGCATAGTTGAGTTCATACTCAAAATTCTCAGAATTAACTGTTCCAACCAATGGTGATGTTTGTCTCTGTCCAGAAGTTGTAGATATGAAAGGTGGTTTCAAGAGATGTTATCTAAGACTTTATTTTGTATTCTTAAAATATTGAAGATTATTAAGAAGACTCCCCCACTGAGACAAAGTCCCGAAGACGTAGGAAAAATGTTGTCGAACTCTGTTATCAATCTTGGTGTTATGGTTTTTTTTTTTTTACTTCTTATATGGCTGCAACTTATTTCATTAAGATTCTTCTCTTTCTTATTAAATCCTAAATGGTAGAATAATTCATGCATAAAGTTAACCATAGTTTTTAATAGATCATTTCAGATCAAAATCGAACCATGTAGGCCTTGTTATAGAATCACAAACTCAGACGCAAAGAAAAAGCAGCAAGGAGCATATTGTCTGTAATCCTCACATAGGGGTGGACCACACTATATTTCAGGCGATACAAAAGTTCGACTTCTGGTTGTTGTTCTTCATGTTTATTTGCGATGTGGGGACCAGAATGGAAATCATAAATAATATGGGGCAGATTGGTATTTCCATGGGATTCTTTGAGGTTTCTATATTTTTTTCCCTCATCAGCATTTGGGGATTGTTTGGAAGGATTGGAGCAGGCTCCATCTCTGAGCATTTCTCAAGGAAGCCTAGCATTCTGAGATCTATATGGATGGCAGGGTTACAACTGTTGATGACCATAGGATACATATTGATGGCTATAGGTATGATGTGATCACTATCATCCTCAACTTACCTCTTAGCTCTTTCCTCTTCATCCTAGTGGCTGAAAGTTTGTATGATATTGAGGTGGAAAAGGGCCAGAATATCATGGAAAGAATGTCATCTGAAAGTTACATGGTGGAGAGCACCGACTGTGTTGGTACCCACTACTATAGATTTCTCTTCTTGGTGATGGATGGAGTATGTCTTGTAGGATTCATCTTGGATGTTCTCTTGAGCTTGTGCACCAGAAATTTGTATGTAAATATACACAAATCTAAGCAGGCCAGAGAATCACAAAATCTTTCCATCATTTCGTAACAATTCGATCACATATTCCAGAGGGAGCATCCTGGAAATGAAATAGTCCAGCATAAACAAACAATAGAATTAAATGCTAGTAATACAAAATCCTCACGAAAGTTTCATGTTCAATGAATGTCGGTCGGCCTTGCCAAAAGCTTAGTCATACAATGCATTTAAAATTGAGGTGTCATATTATGAGGAAGACCCCAAGAGAAGATTAACTTTGGACATTGACGAAAACCTGAAGCGTGGAAGAGACATGTGTATGGATCATTGTTTGGATGGAAATATTTGATCAATGTTCCTTTCATGGTTTTTGTGGAATCTACAGTCTCTGCATATACACTCCAAAGCCCAATTGTACCTGTCCCATTGGTTTTCACATGAAAAATTCCACCGATTGGTACCAGGGTTGTGAGCGTGATAAACAAGTGACTGGGCATGGTTCATCTAGTACAAATCTGATTTATCTTCCACATACAAAGTATTATGCCTACGATCTATCTCATCCTGCCGAGATTACACTGGAAGATTGTAAATTTTTATGCATGAATGAAAATTGTTGTGAAGGCTTTTTCCACATAATGGATGGCACCAGATTGTGTTATCCTAAGTATTTACTACTCAATGGATTTTGATCTCCCAAGTTGTTTTGGATAATACTTGGATGGTGATATATGTACATAACATATCGAGATCTTGGCTATGAATGTCTATGCTACTTAGTAATCCTTAGGGGATTCAAGAAGTTCATATTTGCATAATTGAAGAAAGTGACGGATAAATTCACAACAATATTGGGACTGAGGATATATTAAATCTAGGACGTGGAGGATGCACACGAAGTATTTGATGGAATGACTCAATGACTAGATGATCTTGTTAGGTTTTCCCATAAGGATCTGAGGCTTGGTCAAGATGTGAGAAAGGGGATCGAATGATGGACTAAGTGCCAATACGTGAGTGGTGAAGGATCACTTGGCTAAGCTATGTGCCAGGATGTGAGCGGGAGAAAAATGACTCATCAATCAGTGCAAGAGGGATTTGGCCTCAAAAGTTTAAGATTAAGGATATTGGATTGATACATTACTTTTTTGGATTGGAAGTATGGCAGAAGCCAGGTGATATATTCCTTGGTCAAGGGAAGTATGTTATCACAATCCTTTATATATTTGGGATGATGGACTGCAATTCCATGGCAACTCCCATGGTGACAAACCTGAAGAAGTTGAGAGACTATGATTCTGATATAGTAGACCCCTCCATGTATCGACAATTTATTGACTCACTAATGTATTTAGTTAATACCAAGCCGAAAATTTTATTTGATGTGAACACATTGAGCCAGTTCTAGGTGGAACCAATACATGAGTGTTATATTTATACAAATAACATTTTGAGATATTTGTGTGGCACACTAAATTACGGTTTAAGATATGTCTCAAATAGTGATGTAAAGCTACATGGATATACTGATTCCAATTGGGCATGGAGTGCAAGTGATAGAAAGAGTACTTCTGGTGTATGTTTCAGTTTGGGTAGTGTTGTGTTGGTTTTGTCACTTGGGTGAGAAAAACAACAACACTTGCATGTCTAGATGAGCCTGCTAGACAAGACAAAATTTTGTGAGTGGGTTAAACAAGACAAGCACATGTATAAACAAATAAATAATGGTTAGAAAGCATGAGAAACTTAGAACCATGAAAATCAAACAATGACCAACATAATGCTACCAATGGATCAATAGATTAGTAGGCAAAACACCGTAGAGAAAGATAGGGACTTATGAGTCTCCTCTTCCTCCTTTGGAGGGATCTTGAGTTCCCTAATGGAGAGCTCTTCATACAATGGAAGAAATGGAAAATGGTGAAGAAAAACAATTCTTATTTCCTCAAGAGGTGAGTGGAATGTCCTATTGCAATGATGCTTGAAGGCTCCAAAGAGAAAAGAGGATTCTCAAGGGATAATTCTTGCAGCATAACAATACTATGAAGATGTTGGTTTCTTAGTGCACCCATGTCTCTTATTTATAGAATTCATACATGGAAAAATGTAATTGGTTCATAGTGTGAACAAGGGGCCTTTTAGGGAACTCTCTAGTCCTTGACCATCCTCCCATTCAAATTTCTCTCAGATATGAGGGTCAAATCCTATTAGGGGTTGGTCCATAAGTGGTTGAGGGGCAGACAAGATCCATAAATGTGCCATTCATAGAATTTTTCATATTTTCTTGTACACAATCACGCACTTGGTGCATTTTGCACATTGAGGGCTGTGTTGGCCCACGCATTGTCCATGTGCTTCCTTTAGTCAATCTGCACATTTCAATTGTTGACCCAATTTGTATAGTTTTTTCCTTTTGAATGCATTTCAGTGTTGTAGGTGGACTGATTGTTGTTGGCATTGATTTGTTTCTTTCACCATTTGCGTGCAATGTTGTAGATGATTTTTCAGTGATAACAACTAGTAAGAAACAAAAGTTTGTCGCACTCACCACTGTAGAGGTAGAGTATACTACAACTTGTGGTGCATGTACGGAAGCAGTATGGTTTTGTAAGTTGGTTTCTAGACTATTTGATCAGGTGTTGGAATCGAATGTGATATTATGTGATAATCAAAGCTGTGTAAATATTTTAGAGAACCTCGTGTTACATGACAAGTCGAAGCTCATTGAGATCATGTACTACTACATCCATAATAAAGTCCAGAAGGGGCAAGTGAAGCTCATGTACATCTCCACCGATGAGCAGATAATGGATATTCTGACAAACCCCTTGTCCAAAGGGAAGTTTGTATACTTCAGGGACAAGTTGGGACTTGTGGATATTTCTCCCTTGGTTGAGAGGGAGTGTTGATTTGTATCATGCTAGTACAACTTAGATATGATGATTTTTCACGATTCTAGTACAAATTAGATATGATACAGATGTATGGAATCCCATCATGCTAGTACAACTTAGATATGATGCAGTAGCATTGTTGAGCTCCAAATCTACCCAAGTAAATTAGAGTGCATTTATTATCAATCCGGTGTTTGTAAGACTTAGAGGCATGTCCAAAGTATATGGATTTAGAGATAGTTTTTATCTTAAATGGAGATAAACCAAAAACCTATTCTAAGGCTGAGTATGAAAGAGATGCTAAGCTCCTATTCATAAGTCATCTTCATAGATCTCATAACAGTAATCAGCGCTTGTTTTTCTAAAGAGTAAAAATAGTAAGCATTCAAAGGAAGTTTAAGACCTATCCAACTATTCTAAGGCTGAATGTG
>JZKD02S1462523.1:0-10886 GCA_000966675.3 Picea glauca
ACCATGGCCTGGATTTCAACATCTGGGAGGAAAATCATTCTTCTAGGATGTATGTCTAGATTAGAAGAATGGTCCTTTTATCCCATTGCATGGATTTCAACATCTGGGAGGACAATCATTCTTATAGGACGTATATCCAGATTAGAAGAATGGTCCTTGTATCCCATTGCGGGGCTTTCAACATCTGTTGGGACACTCATTCTTCCTATGTCACATGAAGTGACCATGATAGGAATAATGGTCCCTATATCACTATGTTGAGTGAATGACTTATGCGAGACACTCTGTTGAGTGCGTTGAGTCCAACACATGACTTATTGAACATCATGCCCGATTACTCATATGGAGTATGTCCTCGAGAGATGATGCAAATGATGATATGATTTGATGCAAGGAGACTGTTTTATTGCATGGTGATATCTAGTGTAGCTATTAGTTGATTGCAGTGGAGACTCTGTGTCTCTGGACATTAGATATGTATTACTGTGGTGGATGTGTTCCACTGGTAGTGATTGTGTGTCACTAGATAGTAGTTGTGCGCTACTATGAGTGGTGGTGTACCACTGTATAGTAGTTGTGTACTACTATGGATTGACACTAATGTGATCTATTAGATGGAATTGTAGTAACTGTGTACTACTACTTGATCTCCATGGAGACTACTAATAGTGTTGAAGGTGTTTCCTAGGTTGGTGTGCCAACTAGTAGTGTTGGAGGTGATTTCCAACTAGATGGGTAGTGATGATGATAATTGTGACTTGATTTGCATGATCATGGGATACCCTATGTGGCTATGTTGATGCTACATGTAGATTGGTATGCAAGACTATGTGAACCTTGCCCATACCATGTGAAATGGATGGATTCGTTTGGGACCATCATAGTTAATAGCTCCCTAGCTAGGAGGGAGTGTTGATATTATGGTAGCTATGGGAGGTATTAACCTCCATGTGTAACCTTTTGCTAGAACATAATATTTCAGAAGCATGAGAAACCCTAAACAGATGTGTAGACACCCTAGAAGACAAGTCAGCTTAGTAGAATAAGTAATATTAAAGTATTACCCTCCAGAAAGAGAATTCAGCCTAGACATGATAAGGATCACTATAAATAGGAGGTGCTTGAGCTTATTTGTTCTCACTCACTCCACTCACTCTCTCAATTATAGCACAAGTTTGGAGATGCAACTGCAAGAATGGAAGGTGGATCTTCTGGGGTGATTCTTGGTCTCTCTCTCTAGAACTATCTAGCCTAAGATATGTGACTTACCTTGTAGTATCTCTTGGTGGTATTCTTGGTGACATTATTGGTGGTATTCTGATATTATTGATGGTATTATTTGTAACTGCAACTGCAACTATTGTAGTTGAGTATTGTTCTTGTTCTGTGATTTTGGGACTTTTTGTCTGGTGCGCTATATTTGGAGAAACATGTGCTCTCTTGGTTATCTGTTGGTTCTAGTATTGCTTCCAGAATTATTCTATCTAGAAAAGGTTATGGTGCATGGGGGTGGTTTCATGCCTATGGTTGGGTGGAAATATTTTGATATTGTCTATGGTTAAATGAGCACACTGAAATATTCTAACATACTACATCAACCAGGCTCAAGGACAACCTTTCTATGATAGAAGAAATCCAAATATCAGGAATGTATCCCTATTTGAGAGGGAGTGTTGAAGTTTTTCAACTTCGGGTAGTGATTCTCCACAAGGAAGTACAAGAAGACCCATTTGACCATTAAAAAATCCCTAAGAAGACATTGAAGAACCAGGAAGAGAATTCGTCCCCACCAATAAATGACAAAACATAATAAACTAAATTTAAAGAAACAAAATGAGAAGTCGACCCCACAAAAAAAGACAGGTTCCTGGATTAGTGTAAATACAGGTTGTATCATTTCATTTGGACATACACAATTCACCTTCTACAATGTGCACTAGCCAGTTGCTTCGTGCCAGTAGAAATTCTTGGTCTACTTACTTATGCACTATCTTGGAGAGGCGCTAGGCTTGAAGGATGTTTTTCTTGGTTATTCTTGGTCATATTGTTGAGGTGCTAGACTTGGGGATGAATCTTCTTTGTATGGTATTTTGATATGGTGATGGCGATGTATTGGTAATATCTTGGACTGAATTCTTCTATAAGAAAGATTGTTGGGGTTTCTCAGAAGGTTGGGTTTCCTAGGATAAATTCTTATGCTCTTGTGTCTATTGTGCATGATTAATATTTATAGATCTTGTTATTTCCCCTGCATTGTTATAGTTGATATTTTCAGTGTATAGTTATTCTATGATAACTATGGTATGAAAGTGAATCTTATTTTGAAATCATAAGGCAATAACTATCAAGATCCAAGAATTATAAAAATCAACAGAAGATTGTCAATTATTGTTTTATATCATCAAAAAGTGGTTGTAAGGTGAAATTTCTTAGTGATGCTTCTTTTTGTAACTATTGAATAACCAATAGAGAGCCCCGAAAAATTTGTAACTTTGTAACACCATTTTTTTGTGCTAACTATGGAGTTAATTTGAGAACCATTAATTCACAATAATTGTTAGTTTCTTTCCCTATCCTAGTTTTGAAGGCTATACTATGGTTTGTGGAGAAGTACAAGATTCCTCCCAAACCTCCTTTTGGAGGATGTCCTTGAGAGGCACCATTAACGTATGCCCAAGGAATGTCCTTATTGATGGCTTCTTCAATTGTCCCCTCTCTTTTCTATTTTCCCTCAACCCATGGATATGAATTTAGTATATTTAGGGATTGGATTGCACATTTGAGGGGAAGAGTCTCATGCCCTTTAAATAACTTAAGGTTTCTAGCGATCCATACTCCTTAAGCTATATTGAGTGGAAGAGATCTATTTTCTTCGTATCATTGTATATATACCAAATCCAAAATGTTTTTTCAATACTTTCTCCTTCCCATGCATTCTTTAACCTTGTCATGAAACCAACTTCTTTCCAAACCTCTTTGGAGAAGGAATAAGTCAAGAGTAAGTGTTGTATTGTTTCCTCTACTTGTTGTCATAGACTATGAAGGCCAATAAAAGTCGTTTTTTGTAGAACCTCACAGGTAGGGATCTTGTTATTTAAAGCCAACCACATAAAGAAATTATTTTTGGAGGGGCACCTTAGCTTCCAAATGATTTTCCACCACCAAACCAGTTGTCCCTCCAATCCTTCCTCAATGAGGGATTTGTATCCTAGTTTGGGCACATAAGTCCCTGAAGGATTGAGAGACCATAACAATTGGTCATCTCCTTCTCTTATTTTGACATTGCTATATTTCAAACCATTTGTGTATGACTTCCACACTTCTACAAGATACTCTCCTAAATCTACCTATTAGGGGAGCCATTTTTGTTTCCAATTAGATCTCTCTCAGTTCACAACATGTCTTAGTAAGAAAATTCCCTTGTTTTGTAACCCTTGTATCACTCTTAAACCCCATATTTTCCTATGCAAATGGAGGGTTAATATCCAACTAGCTTTCATCGAGCTAGTAGTCAGAGACAACGTTCACATAGATCAGAGACATTTTTTACATATATCAAAGATATATTTTTCCAAAGATTAGAGTTCATTTAAGACGTAGAGGCATTTCAAAAGCATATTCATTAATTTTGAGGAAATTTTTTATTTTAATAAGTCTTACTATGTTTTAGGAGCCAAAGTTTGGAGGTCCACAAGTCAAAGATGATTACATATTTGGAATCTTTGCAAGCTCATGATGTTAATGAGATTTTTTTGGGAATCATGCAAGACACTGCTATTTTTAGAAATCATGGTTTTAGGGCTCTCGTATGATGATTCTGAGCATATATCTAGATTCCTTACAAAAAATTGAATCTGATGAGCATGATTCCCAATAGCGTTCTCCTAGCAGTTTCCCACATTTTTTGTCTTATCCTATTTTTTAGGACTACTATTTTTAGTAGTGTTATTATTAGCAAGTGCGGGCACTATACAGTGTGACATGTGGTAGTAGGTGAGGGCACCATGGAGTATGACATGTGCCATCATCATTTTTCTCAAGAATATTCTAGGCACCTCCCTTTAGTAAATTTGGTAATGAGATAAAATTGGGTTATATGCATCAATTCTATTTTCAGTGGATGATTCATCAAATGCTATCGGTAAGGAAGTGTGCCCTCCTTTTAAATCTATCTTTTTCTAATTTTGAAAAATTGAAAAAAGGGGGAAATTATTATTTTGGAGAGAGGGTGAGGGAAACTTTCTTGCATGAGGTGGATGATATTATTAGACTGACATTTTATTTTGGGAGTTTTATTTAAGGAAAGGTTCAATCCTCTTGATTTGAGTCAACATCACATGGAGGGTGCATGCGCTAGGATAATAATGGAACAAGGCGACCTCATCTTAGTGAGATTTAATGGGATATTTGTGGCTATGAGGTGGATAATTTTAGCAGTATAATTTATTATTATAGCCACTTAATTATAAAGGTATTTTTGCATGAGGAAGTCACTCTGTTAGAGAACCAAGAGATATATACATGAATGGTATTATTTCAACAAAGTCTTTTAGTGAGGCACTAACAATGTTTCTTCTCCATCTTCTCTTATTTCCTTACTACCTATGCCCTGTGTTGAGAAAGAACATTGTGATCAATGTTGTATTCCGTCTCTATGATGCAACCAATATCTTGACTAATACACAGATAAAATTTGACTATGTCGTTTATCACAACTCTTTAAAGTTTTCTTTCCCATAAAAAAAACATTGTATTTTCATTATAAAAATAAAAATACACTCCTCATACACTATGGCATGCCATAATTCCTCACTATCTAGTATTCCTTTCATTACATTGATGCATTATTCCTATCGTAACATAAATGATCATATTACTACAACAAGATTTTCATCCTAAATTTTGACTTCACATCCACACATTTTTCCTTAAATCAAAAGACTTCCCTTCCTTGTATTCCACTGGGTAAACTTCCCCCATTGGCAAGCTGGGACTCTCCTTGAATAATGAATCCACCTGTAAGTTCGTCTCCTGAAAAATATGATTTATAGAGAATGAATGAAATACTAAGACCACATCATTTAAGAACATAACCTAATCAAATAACTCCAGATTATAGACATGTTGTTTACCCAACATCCAGTTCACAATCATTAAAGAATCATTGAACACTTGTAGAGCTTTCACCCCCAAGTCGAAAGCTATTTTTAACAACAATTTTAAAGCCACAAACTCCACCAAATTATTTGTACCTCAACCACAGTTTGATTTCAAGGTTAAATAATGAGACTCAATAATATATAATACTTCCCCTAGATCACATTGATGATCCATGTCCTAACATGCCCTATTGAAAAAACCTCAACTAGTTCTCTTGTCGATTCACATGTCACCAACTTGACGATGCATCCAAGAGATAAAAACTTTCTTAATAGAATTAAAGATAACCATCACTTGTGACGAAACTTGAAAGGTTGGAACCTCTCTATAAACAGATATCCTATTGTTGTGGGATATCTAGACACCCCATAAGACGAGAAAGGGAAAAGATCTGAGAGGGTGGATTTTTTGCATGAGGTGGATGATATTATTAGACTGACAACTTATCTTAGGAGTTTTATTTAATGAAAGGTTCAATTCTCTTGAGTTGAGTCAACAACACATGGAGGGTGCATGAACTAGGCTAATAATAGAACAAGGAAACCTCATCTTAGTGAGAGTTAGTGGGATATTTGTGGATATGAGGTGGCTAATTTGAGCATTTCAATTTATTATTATAGACACTTAGTTATAAGTGTATTTTTTCATTCGGAAGTAGCCTTGTTTAAAAGTATAAGAGATCTATAAAGGAAGGGAGAATGGTATTTTTTCAGCAAAGTCTTTTAGTGAGTAGCTAGCAATGTTTCTTCTCCATGTTCTCTTCTTTCCATACTACCTATACTCTGTGTTGAGCAAGAACATTGTGATCAATGTTGTATTCCGTCTCTATGATGTAGCCAATATCTTGACTAATACAAAGATAAAGTTTGACACTGTCATTTATCATAACTCTTTAAACTTCTTGATGCAATATTTTCTATTTTGTGTAGTGGTGTGGGTGGTTTTTGTGCCTCTATTTTGGTTGTATCTATCACTTGGAGCACATATTATTTTCTATTTTTCTTTCATATGTAACTATTACAAATTGAAATTATCTCGCATTCTTTAATTATCAATATTCTCGTCTTTGGTTGCTTGCACACATACCAAGGACCATTATTTTATGTGTTTATTTTCCATTCTAACATGTATATTTTTAAGTAATTATCAATACATAAACACTAGGGACATCCCCCCTGTGATTGGATAAGAACCAAACCGAACGATGAAGTAGTTAGCTAGTGACCTAGAGATAATTTCTTATCAGTTATTGATCAATTTTCCTTGTTGCAGATCCTAGAGTTAGTGTTATTCAATGGTGAATATTTGAGTGATAAAAAACTGACGTCGTTGTTGGGTACTACGTCGATACTCGGAAATTACAATGACATTGTTGAGTTTTTATTTATTTGATTTATTTTGGTTTTACTCACTCAGTGACTTCACTGGTGTAGGATTGAATCATACTAACAAGAAAAAATCTTCAACATTTGATCATACAAAAGACATTGTTCTAAGCCTTAGCGAACCTGAACACATATTCTAAAACACAAGGGTGGATCACCACATAACAATGTCCATTGATGGCTCCATTGAAGAAATATTAGGATTGATCATGGATGTTGAATATTTACAGTTGGTATATGATGATTTTTTGGAGTTTTGTCACATTAAGAAAAGAGAAGATGAAACTCTTCCCAAGTTTCATGTTAGATTTATCAATACATATGATAAGATCCAACTATTATTCCAACAAAAAAAATTCATGGTGCATTATTCCTTTGATTTTCAGTCAGAGTTTTGTACCCTCTTTTGGAGTCAAAACCAAATAAATTTAGGGAAAGATTTCTTCACTGCCAAAAGAGCACAAGAATTCATTGCGGTTTCCCAAAGAGTGTAGGAACTTCTCTTGTTGTAAAAGAACATAATGATGGAAACCTTGCATAGTATCAATTTTTCAAAGAATGAAAAAGACTCATGCCTGGGTGATCACAAACCAATAGTTGCAAAGCTTGAGCCATGTGCAGAGTTCCATAAAGATGAAGATCAAGAACCAAGTTTTCAAGTGTGTTCGTTGGTTTCTTCCATTAATAATGATAAAATACAACATGAAGAACAAGACATCAATGATGTAGATTTGAATCAGTAGGAGCCTTTACCTTTTCATATTCCAACAATTGTTTAGGAGTAGTTTGATCAAATACCATTGTAAAAAATAGATCAACCTTTGATTCAACCAAAATATGATCTTTCTCACAATCTGCCCATGTTTTTGCAATGAAATTTTACTCTTCATGGAGATCCTCTACCTAATCATTGCTTGGATATCAAGTTTAATCATGATCGTATTGAGATGAGAATGATGGAGATATTTCAGCAGACATATTCTAAGAGTTTTGGCTCTCATACTTTCATTTTCATTACCATTGAAGTACCATGTTCTGAGTTCCAATCAACCGCCTTCATAAACTTCTTCAACAACAAGTGCATCAAACATCTTTCCGGCTTATGAGATTTCATGATTGGTTGCATTGGAGGGTTGACTATGTTAATATTTCCCATCTAATCAATCACTTTGTTGCATGGTTACATTCATGGTTTTTATATCTATTTCTATATGGAATATTTTTTCTTATTTCCATAGTATTATTTTCATATTTCAATATTTGTTTTTTCTTTCTTAGGTCAGTTTGTGGGTTTCCTTACCTTTCTAATTTTCCTTTAATTTTGTTGTTGTCATGTCCTAGTTTGTATATTTTTCACTTTTTCTTACATTATGTCAACATATAGTCTAGTTTCCTTGCATGATAAACACCTCATAAGAGACAATTATGTTATGTCCTTATTTTCATTTATTGTTAGTATGTTGTTTTTTGTTTATTGAAGTCAAACTTTTGAGTATGATGTCAACAATATAGTCAACATTGCCTTATGTTCATGTCTAGGTCAACTTTGGATGAGGGTGCCATGATTTCCACTATGTGAGTACTAAATCTACTAGGATGGTAGTGTTGAAGAGACAATATAAGTCTTGAGTTATATTGTTGTCTTGTCTCTTCAGTCATTGCATTGAATTATCCTCTTCAGTCAGTCAACTCCTCATCCAACCTTATGTATATGGCACCATTTCTTCTACTTCATGTTGATGGAAAGGTTTTCATCATTTCCTTCCTCTTAGTAGGTTTTTCCTTGTCGATTTTGACACATCATTTAAGGAATGGTATAAAATATAAAGCACCTTGATGGTCGTTAGCCTCATTGGTGGTCATCTCACATTTAATAAGATTGATCATAATTGGGTCTTGATTGGATGATTTTAGTCAATGTTCGACTTCAAAGAATCATTCATAATGACAGAAAATGCTCGCACCTTAGGGACCATTAGCCTCATTGGTGGGTTTCTTCATGTCTGACACATGTTTTCCTTATTGGCTTATGACTAGGTGGATTTCTCCCACATGTCAACTTCATATCATTTTCCAATGGGAAGAGGGTACATGAAAGGTGGATTGCAGGTGAGAACATGCTAAGCCCTAAACAAATCCCCATGTTATGTATACAACCCCTTATTGAGCCCTATATATTGAATTATTTCATTTATAGTGTTATATTTGTATTTATGCTAGAACCCTTCATTGTACCCTTTCATTATAATTGTACCCTTTGTTTTCTATATATATATACCAAGGAGACCTAGTCTTAGGATCATCTTATATCATCTCATATTGTATTTTGAATTGGACATATTGTAAAATGAGTTTTCCCCCTAGAAGTGTATTGTATTCATTCACTTTTTATCAATTTTAAGACGTTGGATCATAACATTTGGTATCAGAGCATTGATCCTAGGGTTTTGGTTCTTCAAGTGAGTCATCTTGGAATTTCCGCTATAACTTTTTTTTCCGAGACTATTTAGATAGTAAAATTTGGAGGTTACTAAGTATACATATCAAGGTACCTCTATTGATTAAGGTTGGTTGTCATTGATGTCAACCCTTGAAGAAAGCTCCATAGCACAAAGGTTGGGTTATGGAACCAAGATTGTTTGATGTAAAGATGACTCATTATTGTTTTTTCATGGTTGATAATAAGTAGAAATGGATGAACTCCAAAGTGGTCCCCTTGTGGTGAAATCCCTCATGGGAAGACGCTTTGCAAATTGAGTTATCCTAGAAGTATGGTTAGAGAACCCATGCTTATTTGTGGAATAATGAGATAAACACCAGTGAATTTTTTAGTGAAACTATCCTAGATGGATAGTTCTTTTCATTCCATTTCCGGTGGTATGTGGAACGTCACATAAATCCTCACGGTTAGAGAGTTATGTCCATGAGAAGCTGGAGAACCCAAGTTTGGGTAATGGACCCAAGTTTGTTTGATGGATAACGGTATGAGTTTTGATATATTATAGGGTAATATTATTCTATATGGATATTACATATCATTACATTTCTGGTGGTATGTGGAATGTCACATAACTCCTCACGGTTTGAGAGTTATGGCCTTACGAAGTTGGAGGACCCTCATATGACATCTAGAAGCCCCAAAAGGTCAAAGTAGTGAAAGTGATTTAAGAGATTTTAAAAGGTAAATAATAAAGTGAAGTGATGAGTGTACTATAATTCAAAGTGAATACAAAATAAATTTAATGCAGGAATTAGAAGTGAGTTAACCCTAAAATAAGGAAAGTGAGCAAAGTGACCTAGAAGATGTTTTTAAGGAAGCTATTTGGAGAGTATAAATAAGAGGCAANTATAATTCAAAGTGAATACAAAATAAATTATTTCAATAATAAATTTAATGGAGAAATTAGAAGTGGGTTAACCCTAAAATAAAGAAAGTGGACAAAGTGACCTAGAAGATGTTTTCAAGGAAGCTACTTGGAGAGTATAAATAAGAGGCAAGGCTCTCTCAATTTAATCACACTTGAGAATATTGAATATCTATAGGTGTTTTAGGTAACCAAGGATATCTAAGCCTAATTTCTGAGGGAAGGTGAAGAAAAGAAGGCCAAAATGCAAGGAAGGATAAATTATTTTGATGGTGCTTTTTAAAGTATGTTATTTACAAGTCATCTCACCATTTTCGCTATAAATTTTTTTATATAATGATTCAGACTGTGAAATTGCTATTCCGTTGAAAAAACATATCCAAGTATCTGTGGTAAAAAATTCATCTTGTGGGTCGTTGTATTTTGGGAGTTACACTCTGTGGAAAATAGGGTTTGTGGCTACTCCTAAAACTAGTCAAAAACGGGTGTTTTGGGTAAAAAAGTCATAACTTCTTCATAACATATCCAAATTTAGTCAGACCAAATGTTTTGGTTAGGTTACATTCGGTAGTATGCTTCGTACTAGTTTCATATCAATTCAACAAATATTTCGTGCGGGGAACGCTCTACAACGTTGCTCTCTAGAATAAGTCAGAATTCAACAAGGCATGCCATTTTTTCTATAACTCATTTTTTGAGAGGTTCCAAGTAGTGACATATGGACAAGATGCATAAAAAACATTGAATAACATTGTGTACCAGTTTTAGATATTTATACATTATAGCTACAAAGTTTTGATTACTTCAAGTTAGGGTTGTTGACTAATCCAAAACTAGGCATGTGAGACTAAAGAAAAGTTTGATGAAAATCCTAGACTCTTTTTGTTAAAGTTAAAGAAGGTTTGTAGGAATGTGATCATATACACCATTTCTATTATAGAGCTAAAAATCAGATTTGGATGATGAAATTGATGAG
>JZKD02S1462534.1:0-10886 GCA_000966675.3 Picea glauca
TTGTTTTCATTCTGAAACTTTTAATGGTGTCGTGATTAACTATCCTACTTATGATAAGGAATTGTATGCATTGGTACAAAGTGTGAAAAAATGGAAACATTATTTGTTGGGAAAATAAACCATTGTTGACACCGACCATCAACCACTGCAATACTTACAATCACAAACAAAGCTACAACAAGCTAGGCACTTCAGATGGATGGGTTTTCTTCAACAGTTCCATTCTTCTCTTATTGCAGGTTATTTTGGTGTAGGCAAGACAGTGGCTAATTTGCAAAGATACTGCTACTGGCCTAAAATGAATGAAAGTGTTTTAATATATGTTCGAGGATGCTCGTTATGTGCCACAAGTAAACCTAGGAATCGAAAGTTGGGTTTGTATACTCCACTTCAGGTTCCTTCTTGTCCTTGGGAAAGTATTTCCATGGATTTTGTAGGAAGGCTACCTATGTCTAGACGAAATCATGATTATCTTTATGTTGTGGTTGATCGATTTAGAAAAATGTGTATTTTGATGCCTTGTACAAAGCAGGTTACAACTGAACAAACAACACAAATGTTCTTTCAAAATGTTTGGTTGCATTTTGGATTGCCTAAATCCATTATTTCTGATTGGGATTCTCGATTTGTTGGAAGTTTTTGGTCGATTTTATGGGCACTCATGGACACCAAACTGAAAAAAATCACATCTTTTCATATGCAGACAGATGGTCAGACAAAAGTGGTAAATCAAACAATGGTGCATCTGCTTCGTGCTTATTGCAGGTCTAAACAGATGGTCACATAGAAGTGGTAACTCGAACAATGGTGCATCTTCTTCGTGCTTATTGCAGCAAGCATCCTAAACTTTGGGATGAGCATTTACACTACATTCAACATGCTTACAATCGAGATAAGCACTCTTCAAATCAAACGTCGCCATTTGAAGCATGTTTTGGCTATTTGCCCAAATATCCTTTAGATTTTATCTTTGGGAAAGATATTGCTATTGATGTTCAATATGACATTGATAGGGTAGAAAAGTTCATTGAACAAATTCAGTCGATACATCAAATGGTGCAAGAGAAGTTGGAAAAGAGTCAAGCCAAGTACAAGATGAGACATGACAAGCATNGTGTTGATCACAGTTTCCAAGTTGGAGATGAAGTTTGGCTTTACATTAGTAAGGAGAGGCTTAAAGGAGAAGGTAAAAAATTGAAACCAATTCGATATGGTCCTTTCAAGATTATGAACAAGATTGGTAAAAATGCTTTTCGTTTAGATTTGCCTCCTTATATGCAAATGTATGCAGTTGTTAATGTTTATAATTTGAAATTGTATGAGCCTCCTTTGATTGATGATCAAGGAGAGCATGTTCATATTCCTTCTATAGATGATTTTTCCCCAGAATATCTTACAGAACTACATGAAGACACCATTCTTGACAGGAGAATGCAAACTTCAAAACGAGGAAATGTGGAGTATCTTCGAGTTGGTCTTAAAGGTACAAATCCAAGAAAATCCAAGTGGATTGAGGTTGNAGTTCCTCTACCTCCTCCCCTCAAATGTATGAAGTAACCAAGTTACTAAAATTTCTTTCAACCAGAATGGAAAGGTTGGAATTAGAAGGGAAGCATACATACAAAAATCCTCAAAATATTGATAACAGAAGCAACTTCAGGAGGTCAAAAAAAATGCTCCTCGGATTATACAAAGAGAACCTCGAAACAGAGATAGGGATGATCACAAAATTCAGACCCCTCTTCAAAACAACCTTGTTGCAGATGATGGTGGAGAGGAAGAGGACCTTGACTCAAAAATTCACTGTCTTGAAGATGCTTCTCCTTCCCCTCACTTAACTCAATCAACATACGAGGAGTCTCTCATGGACATTCAATTAAATGAGTTGAGCAAGGGGGATAAGGACAATGATAGCCCAAATATATACAACCTCAAGTATAATAAGAAATATGGGAGGAACGACATCCCTAATCAGACTCCCAGAATAGAGAAGTCTTCTAAAGATGCAACAAACAACAACAAAGAAAAGAAATCCTAGAATCCCTCACCAATAGCCAAAGGTCCTATACCAGAGGTAAAGGAAACTCTGAAGCCCCCCTCCTTTTTTAACTTTGAGAATGAAATTTAGAAGATTCGTATCTCGGTGCCCCTTTCAGATATGGTCAAGCATGAATATTTTAAGAGATCCTTATCTAAATTGTTGCTCCCTGAATCTTTGTATCATCCCTCAAAATCAATCAATTTGCAAGACGAGAAGCTAGCAGTCATATTAGGTCCCATGGTAGAATACAGAGACAATGATCCCCTCCTTTCTACACATCATTGAACATACATGAAAAGGTACTACACAATTGTTTAATGGATTCAGGAGCTTCTCATAATCTCTAGCCCAAAATTGTCATGGAAGAACTAGGACTAGAAATTACAAAAGCATACCATGACTTGTATTCCTTCGATTCCAGGAAAGTGCAATATCTTGGGGTCATCAAATATTTGGTTGTGACCTTGTTCTGGTTTCCCATGAAGTGTGTGATCATGGATATCATGGTAGTTGACGCTCATCCCAAGTTTGGCATGCTTTTGTCAAGATTTTGGATAAAAGGACTCGGAGGAAACTTGCAGATGGACCTCACATATGCTACCATTCTTGTATCTAGGGGGGGACATAGAAGACTATACAGAGAAGATCAGTTGGCCTATATTATTAGTTATGAAGCTGACCCCACCAACCATCCTATCTTTTCACTTGAAACTGATTTGGGATCTAGCTTATTGCAGTTCATTGACGCCCGTGAACCTCCTCTTGAAATAAGAAAGCAGTCCCTTACCCTCTGTGAAGATTCTACCCCGATTACCTTTGTGTGGAAAATTTTCTTCGACGAAGCCTCTTCTAGTGAAGGTGTTGGAGATGGAGTGGTCCACGTTTCTCCTATTCAAGAATTTGTATCTCTATCATTCAAGTTATAATTTGAAGCTACCAATAATGTGGAAGAATAGGAAGCTCTTATTTTGGGTTTTACGGTTGCAAAAGACATGGGAATTGAAGATATATCAGTGTTTGGGGATGTTGAGTTGATTCTCCAGTAGATCAATGATATTTATCAGGCCAAACACCCTCGAATGAGATCATATATAAATGAAGTGTGGGATCTGATTGATAGTTTTTTCTCAACTTTCAACATTTCATTTATTCTGAGAGAAGAGAATGTCATGACTGACTCTTTGGCTATATCAACAAGCAATTTTAGAGATACCTTTCCACCCAAACTTAGGTATGATATAGAGGTAATATATAGGCCCTCTATACTTGACAATATCAAGTATTGGAAGGTGTTTGAGGATGATCTTGAAATCATAACATTTCTTGACTCTGTTGATGAGTTCCCTTCATTACACATTAATCAGGATCATGATCCCGAAGGTGACTCTCACGCTAATGTATTTCAAAATAAAATTTGTAATCACCATATTGTCCAGCTACCTAGAAACGACATTCCAAAGCCCGACTAGTTCCATTAGAAACATTGTTCAATGGGAACGATGTGGAAGTAAAAGGAAAAGTATCAAATGATGATGTTGATGTGACCGAGTGAAATATTGGCACAGAGAAGGATCTAATATTCGTCAAGATGTTGAGTAGCCTGTCAAGGGAGCAGAGGGCCGAGTATGCTGATTTATTAAAATAATTTTCTGATTGTCATTGTTATGAGGGAGCAGAAGACCTCATAACATCTGACATGATTGTCATTGAGAATAAGATTCCACTGAAGGAAGAGGCCAAACCATTTAGGCATGAATTGAGATAGATAAATCCTATTCTCCTGCCCATTATGGAAATAGAGGTAAAGAAGTTGTTTCACACCCAAATCATTGTCCCTTTGAGATATTCTGAGTGGGTGGCCAACCTAGTCCCAGTGAGAAAGAAGAGTGGGGAAATCAGACTTTGTGTCGATTTCAGGAACCTGAATAGGATCTTAAAGAAAGACAATTACCCTTTTCCAAATATGGAACACATGCTGCAAAGAGTGACAGGTGCATCCATGATCTCTGCAATTGATGGATTTTCTGGCTACAATCAGATCTTTGTCCTTCCCGAAGACAGAGAAAAGACAACCTTCACCAATCCTTGGGGCACATTCATTTATTCCAAAATTCCCTTTGGATGATGAACACAAGGGTGACCTTCCAGTGAGCCATGGACATTGCCTTAGTTGGAGAAAGAGATAAAATTGTGGTTATTTATTTGGATGACATAACAGTCTTCTCCAAATCTAATAAAGAACATGCTCAACATGTGAGAAAGGTATTCTCGAAATGCATAAGGTTTGGTCTCTCCCTAAATACCAAGAAGTATTTATTTTCCATGAAGGAAGGAAAATTGTTGGGACACATCTTATCAGCTGAGGGGGTTAGGATTGATTTGAGCAGGGTGGAAGTGATTCAAACCTTGTCACTTCCTAGATCCAAGAAGGAGGTTCAATCCTTCCTGGGCAAAATTAATTTTCTGAGAAGGTTTGTTTCAAATTTTGTTGAATTGGTGAATCATATCAAAGCCATGCTCAGGAAGGGGAATGAGGTAAAATGGATTGTTGAGTCTAGAGAATCCTTCAATCAAATGAAGAGGCACTGAGTAAAGCACCTATTCTTATTAGTCCTGATTATTTCTAGTATTTTCTAATTTTCTGTTTTGCTTCATTTGACACAGTGGCAGTTGCTTTACTACAAAAGAATGATGCAGGGTTGGAACAACCTATTTCCTTTTTAAACAGAGGATTAAGAGATGCATATACCATATATGACACCATGAAGAAGCAGGCCTATGCCTTGGTGAAATCTCTCAAATATTTCAGAGTCTATGTTTTGCATTTGAATATCATTGCATATGTTCCTTCAGGATCTATGAAGGATATTCTCATTCATCTTGACATAGATGGAAGAAGGAGAAAGTGGATCTCCAAAATCCTCGAATTTTACCTGGAAATAAAACCCACCAAATTAATTAAAGGCCATGGTTTAGCCAAGTTGTTGTTTGAATCTAATTGTAAATATTCGAGGGTTAACTCCATCAATGCTTGTTCAGAAAATCAACAGGCTAAAGTGGTTGATAAAGTCCATTAGGACATCCATCCATTAGTAGGATGTGCCTGGTAAAAAGACATTATATATTTTCTGCAAGAGTTGCGACCTCTAGATGGAATGGGGAAAATCAAGGCAAGAGATTTAAAGATCAAAGAAATCAAATGTTTCCTTATTGACCAAGTCTTGTACTGGAAGGACCCGTTAGGTGTTCTTTTGAGATGTTTAGACCCACAGGATGCCCAAAGGATTATATTTGAGTGCCATGATAGCCTATGTGGGGGTCATCATTTCTGGAAAACCACAGCCTACAAAATCCTCAGTGTTCTGTACTACTGGCCTACTTTATTCACTAATGTCTAAGAAAACATCAAGGCTTGTATTAAATGTCAGAAATTCTCTGGGAAGCAACAACTCAAGTATCTACCATTGAATCTTGTACTAGCTTTAGGACCCTTTCAGCACTGGGGCCTAGACTTTATTGGGGAAATTCTTCCTCCTTCAAGTGGTGAACACAGGTGGATTTTAACTGCAACAGATTATTTTACCAAGTGGATAGAAGTTATCCCCATGAGGAGTGCTTCTCACAAAGTTATCATTGGTTTTCTCGAAGTTATTATAGGAAGGTTTAGTTTCCCGAATATAATTGTTACTGATAATGTTGCTTCTTTTAGGGTCGAACCATTTATCAAGTTTTGTGAACAGTTCAGAATTTCATTAATCCACTCCACCCCTTACTATCTACAAAGAAATGGATTAGAAGAATCCTCCAACAAGAGCCTAATAAATATCATCAAAATAATATTGGAGTACAACAAGAAAGCATGGGACTCAAAGCTCAAATTTTCTTTGTGGGCTGATAGAGTGACAACAAAGAGGTCCCTGGGTGTCTCTCCTTTCCAACTGGTATATGGGACTAAAGCAGTTTTTCCTTCTCAACTTTCCATGCCTGTAGTGAAATTATTCGAAGACTACCAAGGAGAGATTGATGACATGATTAGAATTATTCATCAGCTGATAGACGTCCAACAGAATAGAGAGTAGGTGATGGACAAAGCACATGACCTTCAGTGGAAGATCAAGCAGGCTTGTGAGAGGAAAGGAATCAAAGAGGATTTCCAGCTAGGAGATCTAGTACTCAAGTGGGATGCACCCAGAAAAGACAAGGGAAAGCATCGTAAGTTTCAATCCCTTTGGATCGGCCCCTTATGAATCTCTGAGAAGTTCCCAAGTAACATTTATAGGTTTCAGGATTTGGAGGGAAGCAAAGTCTTTGGTGGATCTGTAAATGGGCACTTCCTAAAAATATTTATTATTTAAAGCCTCAGTTGGCATCCCATCATTGTATATACCGTTCATGTTTTGTGTTTATTTTTTTTTGTTTTTAATAGAAGACTCCACAACCCAACACTAAGGAACTAAAGTCGTGGAAGGAATTCTTAGAGCCTCGTAGGGAGGACTCCATCCCCCATGGAGCCTAATCTTATCACATAAACTTGTCAAAACCTTAAGGTTTGGGGTTTCTACCTAGGTCTATAATTTTTCCTATTCTGCATCTGATAGAAGACCTAATTGTAGGTTTTATTCTCGTATTATAGTTTTCTTTTGTTGCCTTCATGCATTTAATTCACCTGTTTTCCTTGTCGGCTTGCCTGAAGAGTATCGATCCTAATCCTTCTTGTTTTCCCTAAAGTTGAGCGCTTCTCTCTTACCTTTGTCATTGGTCCTCTTCTTTCCTGAGCCTTCAACCAATCATCCAAGAAATTGTTCACATGCCGCAGTTGTGAGCACCAAGCACAACACTTGAAGCAGTCTGATATAAAAGAAAATCAAGAGAGCGACCAAGATCAATTTACAACGGTGGATATCCATCAGGCAGATCCAATCGAAAACCATCGGGTGATCGGGATATAAATTTAGGCCGATTTTAACGTCAACAAGAGTTTTGAAATAGTGAGGATATCTTAGTCGTCGATCCTAGGAAGAGCACGTGGCATGATATTAGCATTTCACTGACTCGCAGGATGGAGCAGTCAAAGAGAAAAGTCATACGAACTCGCGAAACGTGAAGTCATTAAATGATCTAGGCCATCCATTTCAACAGAACGCGTGGTGCTAGATACGAAGCACGAAAAAAATTCATTNGATCTCTGCAATTGATGGATTTTCTGGCTACAATCAGATCTTTGTCCTTCCCGAAGACAGAGAAAAGACAACCTTCACCAATCCTTGGGGCACATTCATTTATTCCAAAATTCCCTTTGGATGATGAACACAAGGGTGACCTTCCAGTGAGCCATGGACATTGCCTTAGTTGGAGAAAGAGATAAAATTGTGGTTATTTATTTGGATGACATAACAGTCTTCTCCAAATCTAATAAAGAACATGCTCAACATGTGAGAAAGGTATTCTCGAAATGCATAAGGTTTGGTCTCTCCCTAAATACCAAGAAGTATTTATTTTCCATGAAGGAAGGAAAATTGTTGGGACACATCTTATCAGCTGAGGGGGTTAGGATTGATTTGAGCAGGGTGGAAGTGATTCAAACCTTGTCACTTCCTAGATCCAAGAAGGAGGTTCAATCCTTCCTGGGCAAAATTAATTTTCTGAGAAGGTTTGTTTCAAATTTTGTTGAATTGGTGAATCATATCAAAGCCATGCTCAGGAAGGGGAATGAGGTAAAATGGATTGTTGAGTCTAGAGAATCCTTCAATCAAATGAAGAGGCACTGAGTAAAGCACCTATTCTTATTAGTCCTGATTATTTCTAGTATTTTCTAATTTTCTGTTTTGCTTCATTTGACACAGTGGCAGTTGCTTTACTACAAAAGAATGATGCAGGGTTGGAACAACCTATTTCCTTTTTAAACAGAGGATTAAGAGATGCATATACCATATATGACACCATGAAGAAGCAGGCCTATGCCTTGGTGAAATCTCTCAAATATTTCAGAGTCTATGTTTTGCATTTGAATATCATTGCATATGTTCCTTCAGGATCTATGAAGGATATTCTCATTCATCTTGACATAGATGGAAGAAGGAGAAAGTGGATCTCCAAAATCCTCGAATTTTACCTGGAAATAAAACCCACCAAATTAATTAAAGGCCATGGTTTAGCCAAGTTGTTGTTTGAATCTAATTGTAAATATTCGAGGGTTAACTCCATCAATGCTTGTTCAGAAAATCAACAGGCTAAAGTGGTTGATAAAGTCCATTAGGACATCCATCCATTAGTAGGATGTGCCTGGTAAAAAGACATTATATATTTTCTGCAAGAGTTGCGACCTCTAGATGGAATGGGGAAAATCAAGGCAAGAGATTTAAAGATCAAAGAAATCA
This sequence comes from Picea glauca, assembly GCA_000966675.3. NCBI lineage: Eukaryota > Viridiplantae > Streptophyta > Pinopsida > Pinales > Pinaceae > Picea > Picea glauca. Next base: position 8,419 of record JZKD02S1462534.1, read on the forward strand.
AATGTTTCCTTATTGACCAAGTCTTGTACTGGAAGGACCCGTTAGGTGTTCTTTTGAGATGTTTAGACCCACAGGATGCCCAAAGGATTATATTTGAGTGCCATGATAGCCTATGTGGGGGTCATCATTTCTGGAAAACCACAGCCTACAAAATCCTCAGTGTTCTGTACTACTGGCCTACTTTATTCACTAATGTCTAAGAAAACATCAAGGCTTGTATTAAATGTCAGAAATTCTCTGGGAAGCAACAACTCAAGTATCTACCATTGAATCTTGTACTAGCTTTAGGACCCTTTCAGCACTGGGGCCTAGACTTTATTGGGGAAATTCTTCCTCCTTCAAGTGGTGAACACAGGTGGATTTTAACTGCAACAGATTATTTTACCAAGTGGATAGAAGTTATCCCCATGAGGAGTGCTTCTCACAAAGTTATCATTGGTTTTCTCGAAGTTATTATAGGAAGGTTTAGTTTCCCGAATATAATTGTTACTGATAATGTTGCTTCTTTTAGGGTCGAACCATTTATCAAGTTTTGTGAACAGTTCAGAATTTCATTAATCCACTCCACCCCTTACTATCTACAAAGAAATGGATTAGAAGAATCCTCCAACAAGAGCCTAATAAATATCATCAAAATAATATTGGAGTACAACAAGAAAGCATGGGACTCAAAGCTCAAATTTTCTTTGTGGGCTGATAGAGTGACAACAAAGAGGTCCCTGGGTGTCTCTCCTTTCCAACTGGTATATGGGACTAAAGCAGTTTTTCCTTCTCAACTTGTCGTGCCTGTAGTGAAATTATTCGAAGACTACCAAGGAGAGATTGATGACATGATCAGGATTATTCATCGGCTGATAGACGTCCAACAGAATAGAGAGTAGGTGATGGAAAAAGCACATGACCTTCAGTGGAAGATCAAGTAGGCTTGTGAGAGGATAGTAATCAAAGAGGATTTCCAGCTGGGAGATCTAGTACTCAAGTGGGATGCACCCAAAAAAGACAAGGGAAAGCATCGTAAGTTTCAATCCCTTTGGATCGACCCATTATGAATCTCTGAGAAGTTCCCAAGTAACAGTTATAGGTTTCAGGATTTGGAGGGAAACAAAGTCTTTGGTGGATCTGTAAATGGGCACTTCCTAAAAATATTTATTGTTTAAAGCCTCAGTTGGCATCCCATCATTGTAAATACCGTTCATGATTTGTGTTTATTTTTTTTGTTTTTAATAGAATACTCCACAACCCAACACTAAGGAACTAAAGTCGTGGAAGGAATTCTTAGAGCCTTGTAGGGAGGACTCCATCCCCCATGGAGCCTAATCTTATCACATAAACTTGTCAAAACCTTAAGGTTTGGGGTTTCTACCTAGGTCTTTAATTTTTCCTATTCTTCATCTGATGCAAGACCTAATTGTAGGTTTTATTCTCGTATTATAGTTTTCTTTTGTTGCCTTCATGCATTTAATTCATCTGTTTTCCTTGTCAGCTTGACTGAAGAGTATCGATCCTAATCCTTCTTGTTTTCCCTAAAGTTGAGCGCTTCTCTCTTACCTTTGTCATTGGTCCTCTTCTTTCCTGAGCCTTCAACCAGTCATCCAAGAAATTGTTCACAGGTCGCAGTTGTGAGCACCAAGCACAACACTTGAAGCAGTCTGATATAAAAGAAAATCAAGAGAGCGACCAAGATCAATTTACAACGGCGGATATCCATCAGGCAGATCCAATCAAAAACCATCGGGTGATCGGGATATAAAGTTAGGCTGATTTTAACGTCAGCAAGAGTTTTGAAATAGTGAGGCTATCTTAGTCGTCGAACCTAGGAAGAGCACATGGCATGATATTAGCATTTCACTGACTCGCAGGATGGAGCAGTCAAAGAGCAGAGTCATACGAACTCGCGAAACGTGAAGTCATTAAATGATCTAGGCCATCCATTTCAACAGAACGCGTGGTGCTAGATACGAAGCACGAAAAAAATTCATTTTGGGAAGGTTGAAGTGAGAAGTGTCGATATCCCAAGTCCCGAAATGTCGAAGCAATTTGGGCTCTTTTATGCAAGGATACGTATGTCACGCAATCTGAGTGATCACGATTTCGTGACTTGGCGGTTAAGCATGGAGCACAACATGAATTTGCAAAATGTGAAATCCTGACGTGCCTGAGAGTTAGGCCCATGAGCACAACCCATGATCATATGGAAAGTGGCTCTCGAAGAATGGTAAAGCGCCTATCGAGTGACAAGCATCTAAGATTGTTCAAGGAAATTATCGTGGCCATCAAGTTTAAAGAAAATCCAACTGTTCATCTAAATGGGTCACTTCGCGGGATTGAACATCGAGATATTTGAAATCAAAGGAATAAAATAGATGCTTGTGAGATAAAACTTGCAAAGTAAAATGAAACTTAAAGCATGAGATTTAATCTATGCCTCCATGGGCTTAAACTAGCATTAGTTGTGTGAGATCTACTTC
>JZKD02S1462545.1:0-10886 GCA_000966675.3 Picea glauca
TAGGGTTTTGGAAATATATAAAGGAAGGGCCAACGACCTAATTTAGGATTATGTAGATTATGACTTGTCATTGAGGAGAAGAGGTGCATCTCAGGAGAGATAGTTCAGTGGATTCCAGGAGGAATACACCAGTGGCTGATTTCGGTGTTGAGAGACACACCCTAGTCATTGGGAAGATCACTTAGGTCTTTCATCATTGTTCAGCAGCAGTTACACAGTGTTTAGCAACAAGAGCACATTCATCTAGAGTGAGGGCACAACTTCTAATAGGGTTTTTCTTGTCGGCTTATCCCATCTAGGAAGAATTCTAAGATTTCCCTCCGACCCATTTTAGAGGAGGGTAAGGCACATATTTTACCTGTTTCCTCATCATATTTTGATGGAGGAATCAACTAGGACACATTTTCTATACTTGGACATGCGACACTTTTGGCGGGCACATTTGGGGTTCCAAAGCGAGCATTAGACCAGATTCAGGGAAACCCTTCCGACCCATTTCCCAGTAGACCAAGGAAAGAATTTTGAGACATATCTCATCTAATTCCCATGGTGGAATCACTAAGACACATTTTTTCCAAAAGAAGAGGGGCACATTCCCCCAGGGGTATCCATCTGGGGTCCAGATTCATCAATAGAGGGGTATGACAGAGACCAGTACTGAGGACTAGAGTAGGGTGGATCAATTGGGATAGTTTCCAGGCCATTCCAAGAAGTATATCTCCCAGGGAAAACTTTACAGACCTCCAACAGTTACCGTCAAAATTTCCATAGCCCTAGTGCATAAATTGATTCTGTAATGCTCCCATATTTTGGGTATTATCTTTTAATTGCTTATTCGTATTTCGGATAAGATCCTTTGTTTATTGATCTAGTTGAGTATTGTCAGTTTATTCATTTGCATTCGACCATTTTGAAATCCACAGAGATATCATAATACAAACTTTGCAGTCCTTTGTCGCATTTATTATTTGTATGATCAATTATATGTTGTAAACCATTGACACTACACACACATTAGCAGCATTTCCTAGACTAGCCAATTCAGGAACATTACAATGGTATCGTAGCTTTAGTCTTGCCAGCCTATGACTAAAGACAATGAGTGCAGTAGAAGACCCAGAGGGCCATGAACACGTAGGTGACGAATATGTCACTTACAACATGCATAAGGAAAGAAAGCATAGGCCTGATTTCCCCCCTTTTCCCCCTATCTTAGAGGAAGAAGAAGAGGCACATAGAGAAGCATAGAGAAGGGCAGAGTGTGAGGCTAAGCACGAGGTAGAGAGGATGCTAGGAGATAGATATGAGCGACCAGAGGGAAGTGGCAAGGCCCCCATAGATCCAAATATAACTTTCATGCAAGTTATCAACGATATGTTAGCTGGTCAATGAACCATGTCTCATTCCTTGGCACAGGTAGTTGATATATTGGCTAGAGTGGGCACCCCAAAAACACAAGTCCTACATGCAGCACATGGGAACTTAGTAGCAGGCAGTAGACCCCAATCACCCTCTTGCACATACACCTCTGCGAGTAGGATTCCCAGTCCCTTGTTTCCCAGTTTCCAGAGGGCACCCCTGGTAGCAGCACCACCAGCAATATAACAGAGGCCACCCACTCATGAAAACGACATTGTAGAGTATAGGAGGGAGTATGCAACATTGGGTCGTGACTTCCATCAGGACATGACCTTATTCGAGTACTATCGACTGAGACTCAGGAACTGCCCCGGAGAGACGCAAAGGGGAGGACCACAACAACAACAGGGTGATAACCTCGATTTCATCCAAAAATTTGGGAAACTCACCATCCCTTCTTTTGACGGATTGTCCAAATACACTGCCATATCTTGGGTACAGAAGCTAGACACATATTACAAGCTCAACCAGATGACCAATACAGAGGTCATCAATTTCACGACCTTACACTTGGAGGGTGAGGAACACCAGTGTTGGTATCATGGACTGGTGACATTGGGTCATAGTTACATCACCTCCTATAGGGAGTTTACATATATTCGCATGGACAGGTTTGACAAGAAGGATCCAAGATACACTTCAGGGATCTAGCATAGTTGAGAAAAATGGGAACAACAAAGGTGTTCATCATAGAGTTTCATCGAGTAGCCATGGTAGTGACAGATATATCAGAGCCTAGGATGATCATGATATTCATAGAGGGACTCACAGATCCTTTGAGAGGATTGGTGAAGGCATACAGGCCTCCCACTTTGCAGGATTCCATCCTTTGCACTTGATATCTGGCAAACTCAGTTCCAAAGAATAAAACTTTATCCAAACCATTTGTTCCCCAGAGGGATCGAGATAGGAAGTCATTCCAGAGAGAATGTAAGGGAAAGGAGAAGTTGGATGATGAGACTAGGCGAGATATTATGAGGAAGAAGTTTTTCTTCAACTACAGAGATCCTTGGGTCCTAGGCCACAAGTGCCTGGGAAACGGAGAGATTCATTGTATTGAGGTACCAGTAGACAACATAAATAGTGAGGAGGAGGATCAGGACAGTGGATCCACTAGTTCAAAGGAGTAGCCTCCCCATAGACCACTGACACCAGTAGGATCCCATCCTCCAGTAGTCCCACAACTGCGAGAGCAGGCTAACAGGAGGAAACCAACAAAGGGAGGAGTCATAGCGACCCTTTTTGGTGTTCCCAGTTATGATACTCTCCATATCAGAGGGATTATTTAAGGGAAATGGGAAATCACCCTAATAGATGGTGGGGCCACCCACAACTTCATTGACACTTCACTAGTATCGAGATGACCACTTTAGATAGATAAGTTTGGGGTGTTTGATGTTGTGGTAGAAGATGGCCACACAGTGGAGTGTCTAGAAAAAGTTCCAAACTTAGAGATGAAGTTAGGCAACTACACAGTGAGGGACACATTTTATGTGGTTGACATATTGGACACATGTGGTGTTAGGAGTTCAGTGGATGATTACCTTGGGAAAAATCACTACCAAATACTAAACCTTGGAAATGGGATTCAGAGATCAGGACGGGAAGAAGGTTTTTCTAAGAGGTATGTCGACAGGAGCACCCAGGACAGTTTTAACCAAGAGGATGGAGAGGATATTCATACATGGGGAGGTAGCATATGTCACAGAATGCTTGATCACTACTTAGAAGGATTCACAAGGTCGACAATAGTACCATACAAATATCAAGAATTTATTGGGACAAAATCAAGAGGTCTTTGAGGCAATTCAACCAAGGAGACCACCTAATAGGGGGTTTGAGGAGACCACTGAGTTGGAGGAGGGGTCCAAACCTATGATCACCCCCCACCCTATCTTCATCCTAGGAGGTTAAAGGATTATATAGAGAAGGCAATCAAGGAATTGCTAGAGATGGGACACATTAGACCGAGAAGCAACCCATTTGTTTCTTTAGTTTTCTTCGTTCTAAAGAAGGATGGCACCATGAGGATGTGCATTGATTACTGAGCCTTGAACAAGAAAACCATCAAGAACTAGTACCCTATCCCACTATTTGATGAGTTGATGGATGAACTACATGGGGTAGGTTTCTTATCAAAAAATGATCTACGCTCTCGATATCATTAGATCACCATCCGAGAATAGGACATAGAGAAGACGACATTTCGATGTCATTTTGGACACTTCGAGTTCCTGATTATGCCATTTGGTATAACCAATGCGCCCGCTACATTCCATTCTTGCATGAACCATATATTCGGGGATCAGTTAAGGAAATCAGTATTGGTTTTCTTCGTTGACATATGATCTATAACTGGTCATGGCAAGACCATATGAGGCACTTGGATGAGGTATTGAGCATCATGGAGGCATAGTCATTATATGCAAAAGAGTCCAAGTGCAAGTTCAGTATGATAGAGATTCTTTTCTTAGGCCACATCATCAATGCACAGGGGGTACAAGTGCACCAAGAGAAGATTAGGGCCATTTTGGATTGGTCGATGCCTAGGAACATGACAGAATTGAGGAGTTTCTTCGGGCTGTGAAGCTATTACAGGCAGTTTTTCCGAGGTTTTTCTCATCTTGGAGCACCACTGGCAGATATTACCAAGCACGGGGCCTTCATATGGTCCGAGAAATCACAGGAAGCGTTTGATCACATGAAGGAATTCATGGGCACCTGTCCAATGTTGGCACTACCATACTTCACCTTGCCATTTGTACTAGTCTGTGACACATCTGATGAAGGGATCGATGTAGTTTTGATGCAGGGAGGACACCCCATTGTATTTGAGAGTCAAAAGATTATTCAACTTGAGAGGTTGTGCTCCCTTTATGACAAGGAAATGTTGGCAATCATACATTCCTTGACCAAGTTTAGACAATGTTTGGTGGGCAACAAATTTGTGGTCAAGACCGATCACAACAGTTTGAAGTATTTCCTTGAGAAGAAGGACCTCAGTGAGCGCCAACATAAATGGGTGACAAAGGTACAGTCATTTGACTTTGACATAGAGTATGTCAAGGGGAAGAAGAGAATTGTGGTTGATGCACTATCAAGGAGACCTGCGACATGTTCTTTGATGGAGATTTCAGCAGATTGAAAATCCCACTTATTAGTGGAGTATTCCAAGAGCAAGTTCTCTTGTGAGGTGATGGATGGGAAGATACAGGATGACCAGTATAGGTGCATTGACAATGTCATATTTTACAAGGATAGAGTCTACTTGCTGCCAGATTCAAGGCTCAAGAAGAAGATCCTCATTGTAGTTCATGATTCGCCTCTAGCAGGCCATCAAGGATTTTTCAAAACCTATAGACAGATCAGAGAGAGGTTCTCATGGAAGGGCCTCAAAGAGGACATTATGAGGCACATCACTGAGTGTGTGACTTGCTAGCATAACAAGTGAGAGCATGCTCTTCCAGTAGGGCTACTTTAGCCACTCCCCATTCTAGAGCAGAAATGGGAGAGTATATCTATGGATTTCATCACATGTCTACCCAAGGTCTAGGGTAAGGACTGTATCTATGTAGTCGTCAACAGATTGACCAAGTTTTCTCACTTATATGACATATCGACAGAGTACAACATAGTTCAGGTAGCCAATATTTTCTTCAGGGATGTCTTCAGACTTCATCGGTTGCCGAAGAACATCATCAGTGATAGGGACAGTCAGTTCATAGGGAAATTTTGGAGAGAGTTGTTTCTGTTGGTTGGGACAGAGTTGACACCTATCACCATCTATCACCCTCAGACACATGGGCAGACCGATATTGTCAACAAGTGGGTTGAAGGGTATTTGAGGAACAATGTAGGAGGACAGTAGAGAATGTGGGTAAAGTGGTTACATTTAGGATAACATTGCTACAACACCACCTTCCACATGTCCATTGTTATGACACCCTTCGGAGCATTGTATGGATATGATGCTCCCACTTTAGTAGACTTGGTTTTCAGGGATAGTAGAGCTCCCAAGGCCAAGGATTGGATCACAGAGAGTGAGGAGTTTCTCAAGTTGTTGAAAAAGAACCTGCAAATAGTGCAAAACCGACAAAATATAAGTGCAGACAGACACATGATAGTGTGCATCTTTAAGGTTGGAGATTTGGTTTTCTTGAGACTCCAACCCTACAGACAGTCATCTCTGAAGAAGAGTGGGGCTGAGAAGCTCAAGCCCATATTTTATGGTCCTTACATGATCATGGGCTGAGTAGGTGAGGTTTCTTATGAGCTAGAGCTTCCATAGGGGATCAATACTCATAACATGTTCCATGTGTCTTGCCTAAAAAAGGCAATGGGACAATTCATTAGCATATCATAGGAGCTTCCCTCGTTGGATGAGGAAGGACAATTGGAGTTAGTTCTGGAGGAGGTTTTGTAGTTCCATGAGTAGAAACTTAGGAGAAGGGTCATCAGAGAGTGTTTGATCAGATGGAGAGGGCTTCCAGTAGAGGATGATACTTGGGAGAGCGAGCAGGTGTTGTTGAACCCTCGACTGGTATTGCTTAAGGACAAGCAATTTCTGGAAGGGAGGTTTGTAATGTCCCTTTCCAAATAGGAGCTCTAGAGAGGAGGATTAATGATCTAAACTACCTTGTTATACTATATTTAGGTCCAAAGAGGGGTAAACAGGGTTACTAGAGGTCACTCCAGTCATAGGTATTATATTCGAAAAGTGACATTGAGCGAAAAAGGGTTAAAATCACTTTTAAGTCATTATGAGCTAAAAATAGCAGTCAACGGTGAATTAGGGTTTCAACAGTGATTTAGGGTTTTCAAAGTCAATAGTGAATTAGGGTTTCAACATGATTTAGGTTTTTGGAAAGATATAAAGGAAGTGTTAGCGACCTAATTCAGGATTATGCAGATTATGACTTGTCATTGATGAGAAGAGGCGCATCTCAGGAGAGATAGTTCAGTGGATTCTAGGAGGAAGACACTAGTGGATGATTTTGGTGCTGAGAAACACACCCTAGTCACCGGGAAGATCATTCAAGTCTTCCATCATTCTTCAGTAGCAGTTACACGGTGTTCAATAGAAAGGGTGCATTCATCCAGAGTGAGGGCGTAGCATCTAAGAGGGTTATTTTGTTGACTTAACCCATCCAGGGATAATTTCAAGATTTCCTTATGACCCATTTGAGAGGAGGGAAAGGCGCATATTTTTCCTAGTTCCTCATCAGATTCTAGCAGAGGAATCAACTGGGATGCATTTTCTAGACTTGGACGCGCGACACTTTTGGCGGGCACATTTGGGGTTCCAAAGCAAGCATCAGACCATATTCAAGGAAACCCTTTCAACCCATTTCCCAGTAGACCAAGGAGGTAATTTTGAGACATATCTCATCCAATTTCGATGGTGGAATCACTAGGACACATTTTTTCCAGAAGAAGAGGGGCGCATTCCCCCAGGGGTATCCATCTGGGGTCTAGATTCATCAATAGAGGGGTTTGACAGAGACCAGTATTGAGGACTAGAGTAGGGTGCATCATTTGGGATAGTTTCCAGGACATTCCAAGAAGTATAGCTCCCAGGGTGACCTTTCTAGACTTCCAGCAGTTACCGTCAGAGCTGCCATAATCCCAACGCATCCAGTGATTCCACAGTGCTCCCATATTTCGGGTATTATATTTTAGTTGCTTATTTGTATTTCGTCTAAGATCCTTTGTTTGTGGATCTAGTAGAGTATTGTCAGTTTATTCAGCCGCATTCGACCATTTTGTAATCAACAGAGATATCATAATACAAACTTTGCAGTCCTTTGTCACATTTATTATTTGTATGATCAGTTATATGTTGTAAACCATTGATACTACACACAAATTAGTAGTGTTTCCTAGACTAGCCAAGTCAGGAACATTACAGAGTACCACTACGATCATAATGAGGAGAGGAATGTGATGGGATAGATTAGAAATAATAGTGTGGACGAGCCCTTGATTTTAGTTTATTTTATTCCTATCTAGTTATACTCTAAGTTGAATAATAATGCACTGACAAAATGGCCAAATGTTTAATAGGAAGAAATGTGTAGGAATTTCACAACCAAAATGAAGGAGACACAGTTTCATGACAATAGACCTTGTCTATTATGTTTATTTGTACATCCCAAGGGTTAGGGTATTTAAGGTTTGTACAGAGAATGGTTTTCTTTGTGTTATAGCTATCTGATATACATGTGGGTCCAATAGTAGTAATCTACTTGATATCTCAGGGAACCAACTGAGGAGGCTAGACCATATCCTTAGCCTACTACCCAAGTACTAGAGATTATCTTCTCAAGTGTTGTTCTCGGTTACACTATAACAGTCAAGCGATCGATCAGTTTATCTACAGAGAGCTTTAAGATGCATAGGCAGATTCCTATATAGGTGTTGTTTGATGCACTACCACTCAAAGGTTTACCAACATGGGTTACAAGGGTGACCAACAAATGTGTGCTTAAAAACCACTTGTATTTCCTGTGTGTATTACTACCCGACCATGGGTTTATGTGTGTAACGATAGATCTCTGTAGCTTAAAGACGTTGGAATACATCTCTACCCTAGAAAAACAAATTACCCCACAAGTCTTTCCCTGGAAAAATATCTAATACCACTTGCAATATTGCAAATATAATATAATATGAAGAACATAAATATTTAGCAAGCAATGGTAGAACAACAATGATATATCCAAAACAATATCAAAATAATACCAGAATAACACCAAAAAGAGCACCTTTATTAATCATAGCAATTTTCACTTGCCTCTTTGTGGGGGCAAGCTCTAGCAGAGAAGAGCTCTATTACAATAATTTCCAAGACAAAAATATCCCTGCCTCCTACTCTTAGTTATACTAATTCTACTTTCTAAGGAAACATCTAGAGAAATTGCATCCTACTGCATCCCACTATAGCAACAACCAAGAAATTATGAGATGGAATCTCGTACATGGGGAAATGTTTTGAATTTTCTTTGTGAAATAAAATTGAATTTATACATGAATTCGCTATGATATTATTTCATGTAGAATGTATGTGTGTGACACCGATGAGATAATACTATTAAATCTTAAATGCATGGAAAGAAAAGGTACTATTGGAGACATTGGAGCCATATAAATGTAGAACCTTGGTGGGGTTGTCGTCATGAGTTGGTAGTCTCCTTGTGTGTGAAAGAGTTGGAAAGATGGATCATTGAAGGAATGTGCAATAGTGAAAGAATGCATGAGCCTGGAAGGGTGAGTGCATTAAGGAAGAGGCAAATTTGTGGAATAGAGAAGGACTTTCAACTGAAGTATGAAGACATAAATCTGGTGCTTGAAAATAAGAACACAAGAAGGATAACAAGCTTCAATAGCAAAGGAATGGATATTTTTGAAGAATCTAGATTGTACATTGTATATAATGCAGTGAGGATAGTGCATAAATAATGGAGAAGGGAATTGAATGCCTTAGTTCAATCCCTAGTTGTAAATGTAAATAAAACAGTTAAGTCACCAAAGAATCCTAGAAGTTCAAGAACCTATCTTGCATAATCCTTGAAAAAACAATCCTTAACTATAGTATAAGTTAATCCTAATATATTTTTATGGAATTAGAGAAGTTAATGAATGAACAAGATATATTAACATGGAGTAAACATTCTTTGTACATGATTGAATATTACAACATCTTTGGAGAGTGAGAACTTATAGATGGAAAGAGTAAACTAAACAATCCATAGATTTGAAGAATTGGTTTTCGTATATAAATTTGAAGTATGCCATGTTATGTTATGGGAGTACACTATTTACCATGAGCGTTATGACGATGGAGTTACTACATAATTAGCCTTCAAGAAAATGTAATTTCTTCTTCTACGACAAAACAATAATCTCAATAGCTTCTGAAGACATCAATATTGATGGAAGCATCATTCATAGATGAAAACTAAAACAATATATGAAAATAATAAGGAGCCCTGGGAATTTTTATAGCATAAACAAAACTAAATGTGACTCAAGGAACATATAACTTTAATTTGGAAGAAACAAATAACATTTTAAGGAAAAAAAAAATGAAAATGAAAAAAAAAAAATCTTGTGATAAAAATTATAGGACATGGAGAATTTGTTAAAAGCCATCTTGTTGGCACGTTATTCTATGGAGAAAAATGAAGAATAATATATTGGTAAGAACCCTGGGGAACCATAGGACAAAAGTTACATTTCAAAGAAAAATGTAAATATTTATACATAAAGGAAGATCTACACTTACGTAAATATTTATACATAAAGGAAGATCTACACTTACCGATAAATTGCAATAGAAGTGATCATGTTTATTAAATTAGGGACATATTATAGAATCACACCATGCTAATGAATTGAAAACTTAATGCAACCTTCCCCTATCTTAACCACTAACCTTTGGAAAAATTTAAATGTATTATATAATTGATACTTATTATAGAATTTAAACGTATTGGTACTCCACAACCACTCTTTCCATATTATCCCCACCCATTACATACATTTTAATAAGTCCATCAACCATTTCCACCCTTTGCTCATACCCTATTTGAGCGGCCAATGATTCTCTCAAAATTAGTTGGGGGTGGATAGTATCTCATCAATAGATGTTTCATACTTGTGATTGTGATTATTATTTGAATTAAAGGGGCACCTCTCATGGATGCTTTAAAAAAAAAAGGTTTGGTTATGGACAAAACATGGAACATTGGGGAAAATGGTTATGAAATATATTTAATAATTCAATTGCATGCTTTTAAGTATCTAAAATGCAAGGATGTGCAAACATTGAAAATAAAATATCTAAAATGCAAGGATGTGCAAACCTTGAAAATAAAATATTACTAAAAAACGATTGAGCATGTAATATAAGAAGACGATTCAACATGTAATATATGAAGGGGAAACTCTAATATCTAAAAAAGAAATTATAAATCCAATCTAATGAGAATTAAGAGATCAAAGTGAATGAATATTATTGAAGAGAAATAAACAATATAATTTCCACCATCTATAGAAGTTGGCATTTATTTTTTTATGTATACATTGCTTTAAGTTTCTATTTGAGATAATTTCCTCCCATCTTCTATTTGAATTACAACACCAATAAATATTTTTAAAAGTCTATTTCATTTGTACTCCAAATAAATAAATAAATAAATGTAATGAAGCAACAAGATTTTATGGGTTATAAAGATACAATGGAAAGGACATAAAATTTATTTTATGAGTGAGAAAAGAGAGTACTAGACTAGGTAAAGTACTGGACAAGAAGGAAATATCTCTTCTAATTATTAGGATAACTAAATATTTATATGTTGGTACTTTTCAAAAGATTATTTTCACTTGAATATGTTTAAAATTTAGAGTTCATTTTCTTTACATGTTATCCCTCATTGGATAATTACAAGAGATATAGAGGAAGAAAA
>JZKD02S1462556.1:0-10886 GCA_000966675.3 Picea glauca
TTAGTTAATTTTCATAATACCCACCACTTAGTCATTTTCATAATTCATTTCATTTTCCATGTCCACTTATTCATTTTCATTATTATTGTCATAATTCATTTCCATTTTCCATTTTCCATTTTAGTTTTACTATTTCTTTTTTGTTTTCATTTCCTGTTTCCATATTTCATATTTCATTTTTATTTCCATATTTTCATGTAACTCTATGACTCATGTAACCCTACTACTTACCTCCCCAATACTTTGTCGTTTTTCATGACTTACCACATTTTTCTCTTCTTACATTTAGTCATTTTTATGTCTTGAAAGAGTAATGATGTAATGATGTAGGAATCCAACATGTCTTAGAATCGAGTTTCTCCATGTCTGCAGACCCACAATCGTGTGACCCTCAATTTTCACCTCTATATTCTGCATTACCCAAATTGCACCCTTCATGAATTTGTCATTTTACTAGGTTTTATACTCTATTTTTACCGAGTCTTATACTTAGTTTTCTTTCGAATTTTGAATGTGGATGCATGCGACCATACCCTCATTTCCACCTTCCACTCTTGCATGACTTCTAAGCCGCATGAATTATCACCCACATGACTTATCACTTATCACCCTTATGACTTATCACCCATATGAATTATCACCCACACTTACCTTATTTATTTACTCACTTTTACACTTAGTTTATTTTTGTATTGCGGATGCGAGATTCTTCTACATTTCTCATCCCCCCCCCCTCCAACTTGATTTTTCACTTATAATTTTACCACGTTTTACCTCCTCAACTACCTCTTTTATCTCTGCATTTTCGTGACTCCACAAACACTTCATTTAATATTTTAATATTATTTCTTATTCTATATTTCTTCCCCCTTTCAATGGACCTACCATATTGGGACATGTGGAAGTGACATGTACCTATCCTTGGGTGACACATGGCAATGACGTGGACCTATCCCTAGGTGACATGTGGTAGTGAGGAAGACCTATCCTCGGGTGACACATGGACACAACGTGTCAGGAATTCACACGTTGATTGGGTAGTGACTAGGAAATGATTGGGTAGTGACTGGGCGATCAAAATATTACCAAGGCATGATTTTTTCTAAGAAACAAGAGATACACTAAGACTTCCATAAGTTCCTTTATTTCAAAACAACAATTACACAAATAAAATGGTAGCTCGAATGTTAATTATACCTATAATTTCTTCCACGCAGGTTAGCTCAACCATGATGGTTTCTCTGGCGGCTAATTGTGACTTCTTCTCCATGCATTGTTAACAACTCACAACTAAAATGTCGAGTATTTGAGCATTGGGAGTTTAAATGAACTTGTTTGGGGTGTTGCTCCTCAGCCCCTATGTGATCACTGAAAAAAATGTATTGATACATGTTAGAGATAATGCTTCATTAATACTGCATATTATAGTTTGGAGATTAGTTTGAGGATTTGTTGGAGTATGTTGAGATATTCCCTCAACTCCTCCACCCATGTTTAGAATCAGTTGGATCTGACTCCAACTATCTATACCTAATGTATCTGAGTGTAAGTGTGTAATACAAATTATCATTTGTGTGTTTATGTGATATGGTTGCTCTCCATATTCTTAATTATACCAATCCTAAGAAATTGGTAGCGATGCTTGTACATTTTTTCTCAATAGGCTTGCATTCTTCTCTGAATAATCACCGTCTCATTAAAACCACTTCAACAGGTCTGCATTTTTCAATATATGATCCTCTTCTCATTAAATTTGACACAGGCTCAATAAGATTTTTGGTATCCGATGCAAATTCCCTAGTCCATGCTTGATATGGAGAATATTTGTAAAGGCCAATATATGCTACACTGAGATATTTTCTACCAGCTACATGAGAATTTATATTTCAAACATGCCCATGTTCTCTAACTAGAAATGTTGACAATTTGATTGAGAGAGATGGACAACGAGAGGGTTATTCAACCCGATATTCCTGCCAAGCCTATTCTCTTTCCTACCAACCATGAAACTTTATCATTCAAGGATTGTTCCATGCAGATAACCAATGACTTCAACTTTCACTCAACTTTATTCTTCCATCCATGCTACCCTTGCATGCCTCTTCCACGATGCTTTTTCATGCTCGACCATGCTACTTCAAGTCTCTAAGATCGAGAACATTCCAAATTATTTTCAATGCTGTCTATGCTTCAATTACTCTCCACGCAACACCAAAACACCAATCCTCGACGCGATTCAACTCTATGCCAAATAACAAAATGAATTAATACTGAGTGAGTTTCTCAAACTTCACTCTCTCTATACCAAATGTAAGTGAAATTAAAAACACACATATACTAAATTTGCAAAGCAAGGAACATAGGGAAAATATGCTCAAAAACCCCCGAAGGGGAATTTTATTTATCAAACAATTATGGTATATCTTTATTATTCATGTATATCTTTCTTTAGTGTACAAATGATCACTTATATAATTATAGGTTATCATAACAATTATTACATATTTATTTAGTGTACAAATGGTCCCTTATATAACTATAGGTGACCATAACAATTATTACAAATTTAGATGATTAGTTCAAACCATCTCCATAACTATCTCCACAACTTCCTCCAAAATATCTCCATGAATCTCTCAAGACATATCCATCCTTAACTCTTCTCATTTCCCTTCATCTCTCACACTAACTTAGACTTATAGAATTAGTCTACCTTATTACAAAGCATTATATAATTTATTTAATTATTCATGATCACAAGTAGGGATTATATCATATTCCTTCCTTAAAAAAAACTTGTGACCCCATTATGTATTTTTTTCTCTTGGTCCCTTGAACTCATTTCATCTTCATTTTCTTTGTCTTCTCTACTATTTTCCCTCGTGTACCTACAAACATAAACATTGTCGAATTCCATATAAAAAAGTAACCATCCGTCATAATACATGGGTCACCAGCCACTGTATCGAAACTCTTTCTTGTACATGGTTCATCAACCATTTTTTCGTCATGATAGGTAGACCTGCACTTTTATTCCCCTTGCATCCTCACCACCATCATCATCCTCATCATGTTTTCTTTACATACCCATAGCCATGATCTCAATGCTTTTGCATCACTTCTAACCCACATGACTTATCACTTATCATCCTCATTTCCACCTTCCACTCCCGGATGCGGGAGACCATACCTTCATTTCCACCTTCCACTTATGCATGACTTACAACTTGCATGACTCATCATTTATAACCCTTATGACTTATCTACTTATCTTATTTCTTTACTCACTTTTACACTTAGTCTATTTTCTCATTCACCATATTTCACCTCCATTCCCCTTTTTGCACCTCACACTTGGTTATTTTTTTTAGTTTTACCTCCTCACCTATTTCCTTTACCTCCTCATTTTTGTAACTCTACAAACACTTCATTTAATATTTTAATAGTATTTCTTATTCTAAGTTTCTTCCCCCTTTTCATGGACCTACCATATTGTGACATGTGAAAATGATGTGGATATTTCCCTGGGTGACACATGGCAGTGATGTGGACCTATCCCTGGGTGACACCTAGTAGTGAGGAGGACCTACCATATTGTGACATGAAACAATGGTGTGGATCTTTTCTTGGGTGACACATGGCAGTGATGTGGACCTATCCCTGGGTGACATGTAGTAGTGAGGAGGACCTACCCTTGGATGACACATGGACATGACATGTCAGGAATTCACAGGTTGACTTGGCAGTGTCTGGGTGATGATTGGGTAGTGACTAGGCAACCAAAATATTACCAAGGAATGAATTTTTCTAAGGAACGAGAGCTACACTAAGGATTCCATAAGTTTCTTTATTTCACACGTGAATGATAAGGGAAGAATATTCATTATAAACATTGATGCTTCACCCCCCCCACAATGCATTTGGGATTAACAAAGGCGAAATCAAGTCAAGGTACAAGATTTTCCCATGAACCAAATCAACAATGGTTGAGTCTCCATCTTCCGGAGCTCATAACTCTTGATCCAGACATCTGTTTTGTTGAAAACCATGCCTTGTTGGAAAGGTGATTTGACAAGAAAGAAAGTGGGGTAGGTTTCAATGGTTTTATTTGACCATAATCATTCCAAAAAGTAAAATAAAAGTTAGTTATGTTTTCATGACTTGTTGGGAAATTTATTTGGAACCTCAACTTCCCAAGGCTATAAGTTGAGATCCAAACCTTCAAATTTCGCTCGAGATGGCTCATTGGAAAGCCAAAATAATGAATATTATTTATCGAATGGTTTCCATGGCTGATAACTCACCTATGATTCTCATAAAAGTAAAATACATTCAATGTTTTTCAGGGAGTCAACTTCAAGTTTTGGAAAATAAAATTTTATTAAATAACTTTTATAAAAAGGTGAAGTAGGTACCACTTGGAGGTACAAATTTCAATGAATGAATTAATTAATGAGTGTTTAATAAATAATTTATTTATAATATCTACTCTTGATTCCAAAAAGAAGAAGCACATGGGACACTTTCAAAAGAACAAAATCCCTAACTGCTAGAGAAAAACATCTCAAAGAATTATTGGGAGCATATTTAAAAGGAGCAGAGCACCATCAAATAAATCGTGAGATCATAAAAATAACATTTGTTCAACCTTCAATATGCAACCAATTTTCTCATTTGCAAATACATATATCCATTTTCTTACTTCTTTTGCTACACATTTTCTCGCAAGGCTTTGTGCTTGTATGTCTGAAATTGAGCATAAGGCCAAGTTTGAATGTTTTTATTTTATTCTTCCAGGTCGCCTAAAATATCAATAGGAGTTTTTTCCAACCATATATATGACTGACAATGTAGACCAGTGTTGTCTACATGTGTAGTTCTTGCATTTGGTAGACTTTATTTCTGAGCATTAGTCAATCAATTTACTAAAATTCTTTCTAATGTCACATATCTTTTATGTATTGAACTCCCCAGAGAATTAATTCCGGGAATAAGTTTATTGATTTCTCATACTTTGAGATTTATGAGTATGATATTTTTTAAGTGAGCTCATCATATTCTTTTCATTTTTAAATGCAAAATCATTTAAAGTTATTTGAAGTGATCAATCCCATTTCACTCTTTTTCTTGTGAGAAAATATGGTTACATAGTCGACTTGCATATGTTTAAGAGGGATGCTATAATGAAGTTGCACATGTTTTAGCACTAGAAGTTGACTCAATACTGCTATTGAGTCAATCCTAGCACACCTTGTTTCAAAATGTTCAATAGGGGTTTTAAGATAGATAAATCCTTGCTTGATTTGAAAGGGAATAATGATCTAATCTGTTAAAATCACTTACCTAGGTGCATCAAGTCAGGTAAAAAAAAATAATGGCTAGAGATTTAAGATTTAAGTGATGTGATTGAGAGAAGGGGAAAAACAAAAACTGATAAATACACCAATAACAAATCTTTTCTTTAATGTCTTTATGCAACATAGGAATAAACCTTTATCTAGAATTCATTATAAACAAGATTTAAGGAAAAAAACACCGATGTGGAAAAGATTACTAAAAACCCTTTAAAGCAACCTTCTCAACACAAAAAGCATTTTTCATAATCTCGTATAACATCAGCTTGAAGTGTTTTAGAAGAAAACATGAAGATGATAAACATAGAAATATTACAGACTAGCCATTGATTTCATTAGCAACTAAATTCTTTACATAGGAAAGGTAGATCAAAACAATATATAGATATGCAATATCAATCCAAAAACAGGTATTCAACCCCTCTGCAACTCTTTCCCCTCTCCCTTTTATCACTTAGAAGTGATAGTTTAAATAATAAAAATCATAAACAAACTACTGCTAGTTTTCTGGAAATGAAATCAAAATAGAATATCAATTATTTGCTTGCATAAAGCTTGGAACTGTTGGAATCAAAGGCTGCTTCAAATATGGAACTATATCCCGTAATTGCTGCTAGATTTGCTATGTCTCCCAAAAATAGCTCTAAAAATGATGTGATCAACATGAACTCAAATTTCTTGGCTAATAAAAGATCTCAAGATAGATGCAATAGGTGTCTCGAACGCTGGGAAGCTCCTGGAGTCAAATTCCTTAAAATATGGAAAGTTGAAGATGTCCTTTTCCACTTGTATCCTTTGACTATTGACTCCCTGCCAAGTGTTATTTGAATGTTCAATAGCCTCCTTCATATGTCACTTCTCTTCTTTACAATATATAGAAATAAAGTTTTTTATTTCCAAGCAAGGGGATCAAATCATTGCTTGGCCTAATCATAGAGATTAGTTACATAAATTTTTGGATCCAAGACAATAGATAAGATTATATTTGTTCTTTGATCCTATTTTTATGGTCAATCGTGACCATGCTATTCATAGACATTCTCGATTCCAAACAAATTGGAAAATATCTATTCAGATGCCAATTCTATAGATCATCATCCTCCATGTCACCTTAAAACCAATTATACCATGTTGGAACTTGATCCAATTAAAATATGCATAATTCCAGATCACTGTGTAACTCCTGTAGAATATTTTTATTTTCCCCACGTATTTTTACTCTGCATAATTCCATATCACCGTGTACTCTATTTTTCAAGTGTTGGAATGGATTTCTTTGTATCATCCTTCATGAATAATGGCAATATAAAGTGTCCTTGAAGAAAATTTCAAACCAATTTTTGCAATAGGAGAAATACCAATACTTGTTGCTACCAAAGATTTATATCCCCACTGCCACTCTTCACCTGCATACAGAGCAAAAACATTTTCATATAGTAGGAACCCATTTCCATCTCCTATAGAAACCAATTTGAAGAAGAATGAGTGATAAGATAAAAATCCATTTGAACCCCATCAATTTTTTCTCCTCCATCTCGGGCTCGGTTGCCCAGGACTAGAATGTGACTACATATTTTCCCATCTAATATTCTATTGCGGGTGTTCCATATTCATACTCAATCAAATCATCATCAATAATCTTAAGCATGACTATCACATCACTAGGGAAATAAGAATTATAGTGAAATCCCTCTCGAATCACAACTCCAGCTGACATATATGGATTAGGAAAACGATCATTGATCCTTTCATAGAAGTATGAGCATCAAATCTTGGCCTTCATCTAAATTTATGGATCAAATAAGAAAATGATTGTCCTCTACACCTGGTTGTCGATTAAATTCCTCTTGGAATTTGGCGTTTGATCTGGAATCTTGATATATGCGTTGAGCACTAATTACATTTCCATGAGCTTTCCCCTTGGCTTTGGTAATTCTTGCTTACATTTCCATAACTATCTCCACAACTTCCTCCGCAATATCTCCATGAATCTCTCAAGACATATCCATCCTTAACTCTTCTCATTTCCCCTCATCTCTCACACCCACATAGAATTCTATAATTAGTCTACCTTATTACAAAGCATCATATAATTTATTTAATTATTCATGATCACAAGTAGGGATTATATCATACTTCTTCCTTAACAAACACTTGTGACCCCATTATGTCTCTTTTTCACTTGGCATCTTGAACTCATTTCATCTTCATTTTCTTTGTCCTCATGTACCTTCAAACATAAACATTGTTGAAGACCATATAAAAAAGTAACCATCCATCGAAATACATGGGTCGCCAACCATTGTATCTGTTGGTTCACTAGGAAATTTTTTCTCATATATGGTTCATCAACCATTTTTTCATCATGATATGCAAACCTTTACTTTTATTCCCCTTACATCACCATTATTATCATCCTCGTCATGGGTTTTTGACATACCCGTAGCCATGCTCTCGATGCTCTTGCCTCACTTCTAGCCCGCATGACTTATCACTATCACCCTAATTTCCACCTTCCACTCCTGGATGTCAGATACCATACCCTCATTTTAATGAGTTTAACCTCATCACCTACCTCATTTGCCTCCTCACTCTACAAACACTTCATTTAATATTTTAATATTATTTCATATTCTAAGTTTCGTCCCCATTTTCATGGACCTACCATATTGTGACATGTGGCAGTGACATGGACCTATCCCTGAGTGAGACATGACAATGATGTAGACCTACCCCTGGATGACACATGGTAGTGAGGAGGACCTACTCTCGGATGACACATGGACGTGATGTGTCGAGCATTCACAGGTTGATTGGGCAGTGACTGGGCAATGATTGGGCAACCAAAATATTACCAAGCAATAGATTTTTCTAAGGAACGAGAGCTACACTAAGGCTTCCATAAGTTCCTTTATTTCACACATGATTGAAAAGGGAGGCATATTCATTATAAACACTGATTCTTCACCCCCCCACGATGAATTTGGGATTAACAAAGGAGAAATCAAATCAAGGGACAAGATTTTCCCATGAACCAAATCAATAGTGATTGAGTCTCCATCTTCCAGAGCTCATAACTCTTGATCCAAACATCCGTTTTGGGAAAAACATAACTCGTTGGAAATGTGATTTGACAAGGAAGAAAATGGGATATGTTTCAATGGTTTAATGTTTCAATTATCATTCCAAAAATTAAAACAAAGTTAGTTCTCTTTTCATGACTTGTTGGGAAATTTATTTGGAACCTCAACTTCCTGAGGCTATAAGTTGAGATCTAAAACTCCAAATTTAGTTCAAGATGGCTCATTGTAAAGAAACAATAATTAATACTATTTCTAGAATGGTTTCCATGGTTGATAAGTCACTTATCAAGATCATAAAATTAAAAGATAGTCGATGTTGTTCAGGCAGTCAATTTCAAATTTTGGAAAATAAAAGTTAATTAAATAAATTTTATAAAAAGGTGAAGTAGGTCCCACTTGAAGGCACAAATTTCAATGAATGAATCAATCAATGAGTGTTTAATAAATAATTTATTTATAGTATCTACTCTTCATTCCAGAAAGAAGAAGCACATTGAAAACTTCCAAAAGAACACAAACCCTAATTGTCAGGGAAAAACATCTCAAAGAAGCATTGGGAGCATATTTAAAAGGAGTAGAGCACCATAAAATAAAGGGCGAGATAATCAAAATAGATTTTTTTCCAGCCTTTAGTATGAAACTGACTTTTCATCTACAAATACAGATCTCCATTTTCTTACTTCTTCTGCTACACATTTTCTCACAAGGCTTTGTGCTTGTATGTCTGAAACTGAGCATAAGGCCGAGTTTGAGTGTTTTTATTTTATTCTTCCAGGCCTCCTCCTAAAATATCAATAAGAGTGTTTAAAACCATATATATGACTGATAATGTAAACTCGCTTTTTCTACAAGTGTATTTATTGTATTTGGTAGGCTTTATTTATGAGCATTATTCAATCAATTTACTAAAATGCTTTGTAATGTGACATATCTTTTATGTATTGAACTCCCCAGAAAACTAATTCGAGGAATACATTTACTAATTTCTCAAACTTTGAAATTTCTAAGTATGATGTTTCTGGAGTGTGCTCATCATATTATTTTTAGTTTTAAATGCAAAATCATTTAAAGTTATCTGAAGTGATCAACCCCATTTCACTCTTTTTCCTGTGAGAAAATATGGTTACATATTCTACTTGAATGTGTTTCAAAGGGATGTTATAATGAATTTGATCATGTATTTATTTTGATATTGAATCCATTATTTATCTTTTTATTGTTAAGAAGTTTCTTGGTCCATTTCCAAGAAAATATCGCACTCAAGGAGAAATTTGGTTATCAAGAACCATTTTATACAAAAAATGAAGCAATAAAGAATTTGTGGTTTGTTGTTTAGCATTATCCCATTTGACAGTCTAATCCAAGAATACCACCTACATATTTAATACAAATAGAGGAGTATCACCTCTTTAAAAATGTAGGGGGATTGTATCCTCGTGAGGTTGAATCAAAGGCCGTAAAATAGTCTTTAAGATCAACATTTTTGGATACCATACTGGGAATGATTTATTTTGAAGGTATCTGAGTTTTTTTTTCCAGATTTGATTCAGGAACCAGAGTCTCCATGGTTCAATTTTTTGAAAAGAAGATTCAAGGAGAGTGCTACTTGTTCTAGATGAACGAGATTTATAAAAAGATGGTTGAGACTCAAGAGGATGAACTCTCGGGCGACTCCATTGGAAAGATTCCATAATCTCAAGAAAATCCTCATGGAAACTCCACCAAACTATTTCATTCATGTTGTGATGCTCCTTTGCCTTCTCCACTAATCCCATCAATGGATTTTCAAGACATAGCAAAAATGAGAGGTACCCAAAGAATGAAGTTGTTGCATAGAAGCCATTTAAATCTACAAGAAGTAGATTATCAAATTCCATACATTTCTATTGAAAAATGTTCCACATTATTTAGGAATACTTCATAGGATGCAAAGAAAAAAAAATTAAATTCAAAAGTACATGTGACGTTTTCAATATCTCTGAAGATTATATTACATGTCAATTATTTTCACAAACTTTGAATGGGAATTATCGTGAATCATTCTTTTCATTGCTTCCTAGGACCATTACCAGTTGGGATGCATTGGAAGCTTCATTTGTTGAAATGTACATCCAAGAATCCACCCATATTCCCTTTCTGGTTTTGTCAATGTTGTTTCCCACCCACCCTCTCCAATATGGATGAAAGATAATGAGGTGACTGATCCAGAAGAAAAATCTAATCAAACATTGAAAACACAATTGAATCAAGTCTTATTGTTGAAATTGAACATGAGAATTCCAATATTCAAGTGCAAGATTTCAACTTATCATATACTCCATATGAGAATCTTTTGGGAAGCAAGTTTGAGAATGAAATTGAGGAGTCTCCACCAAATGCACAACAATATTTTAGTCAATATGCTCAAGTGAAAAATGTTGCAACAGGTTTACTGTAAGGTAGTTAGAGA
>JZKD02S1462567.1:0-10886 GCA_000966675.3 Picea glauca
GAGGGTCAAACCTTGAAGTGTTGCTATGGCAAGGCCTCAAGGACAAAACCCTAGGGGAGAGAGGCTCACTTTGGTGTAGGGGAACTAGGCCTCAGTGCTCTCTCCTCCTTCCTTAACTCAATGGAAAAAACGGCTAGCTCAAAAAGTAGCATAAAACTAAGACAAGAGCTTTTGCAGGCAACGTGTTGCTATGGCAAGGCTTCACCAAGCAAACCCTAGGGAAAATCGGCCCATCAAGGTGTAGGGGAACTAGACCTTGATGTGTTTTCTCCTTCTTAGTTTTAGAAAAGTAAAATGGCTAGCATAAGAGAAGATAGACTTGAGTGTTGCTAAGGCAAGGCTCAATCCTCTTCAACAAGGGCTAGAAAGAGAAGAGTGTTGCTAAGGCAAGGCTCTATCTCACTTCAGCAAACAAAATGGCTAAGAATCTTGATGGGGACATGAGACAAGGACCTTCTATGTGTGCTTGTCCCCTAGGGTTTAAATCAGAAAATTATAACCATAAATGCAAGAGAAACAATAATACAACCATTCAATTAAGAAGTTTTGCAGAAAATTACTTACATTTAACCAAGAAATCAAGTAGCAAACCCTAGTTGTAACACCTTCCACCAAGATAAATGCCAAAAATGCCAATAAAAGACTTCCTTCAACAAGTGTGCCTCACAATTTCAGCCAAGAACTCCAAGTGTAGCGCAAATTTCAGACCTCACTAATGAGTGAGTAAAAGATGATGAAAAAATGAGAGTCAAAACCCTCAATTTATACACTACCATGACCTAATTTCACTTTTAGGTCATAAGAAGGCCGACAAGGCCAAAATACTAAAAATCATACTGTTTTACATTAAATGCTTAAAATTAAACCCTAATCAAGTTAAAGAGAGATGTCATGCCCCTTTTAGGGTGACGTTAGCCCCTTCTAGGTCAAATGCAGCATCCTGGAGCAAAACGTTAGCCCTCCTTGGGCTTCTCCAACCCGCCACACGTGCCAAAACTGCCCCAGCTATCTCCCAAAGCGTCCATGTTGTTAGGTGACATCATGGTCATGAAGGGTGACGTCCTAGGCCTTCCAATGCCAACGTTCCACTAAAAAGGGCACAATCCCCCTAGGTCAAGCTCTGTCGGGGTGCCTCTGCAAGACGTCCTCCTTCTCTCCTGTGCAAACCCCTATGTCTGGTCTTTGCCCCCTATTGGGGTCTCGACATCCATCTGGTGGGATCTTCAGCCCCATGGAGGTCCGAACTGATCATCTCCCCATGTGTACCGGTCCAACATGGTACCTGTCCGTCGAGCATGATCCTGCACATCAACAACTACGCCCTCCATGGGCTCATAAGTCACAGGGATCATAGCAATGTCAATCACATCTCATCATCAATATTATTAAACATGTGCATAAAACCCCTATTGCCTCAGTTAAAAGCTCAAAGACATTATACAAGCTTGCAATACAAATTTGGAGAAAGTGAAAGGGCGTCCTATTGGGCTAGTGTCCACTGGAGGAGGAAAGTTTCCGGAAGAGACTTCATCTGAGCCACGTAAGTGGGTGATGTGGATAAGGGATGTCCAAGCAAGTGGGTGCAGTGGGAGTAGAGGATGCAAAGATTTACCTATGGGTGCCTTTGTAGAAGGCGAGCTGCACCTGTCCCGGATGCAATTTTTTCCAAGCCCATTCATGCCTTTTATTCTTTATTCTTTATTCTTTATTGCTTTTTCTTCAAGAAGCTAATCAGGGTACACTGCCCTGGCGTGGTGATTAGTGGTGGCAGCGTTACCCACAAGTACTTTCACAGAAATGTGAAGGCTGGCTCGAGATGAGACCCCCTTTCTCTTGGCCATGCAACCAAGAGCCACTACCCTGGTGTGGTAACCAGCTGGTGGTAGTGTCATACTGCTAGATACCCATGGACCTAATAGGTTGGCTCATGATGAGACCCCCTATCCTCTGACTAGGTCTTGTTTTATTATTTTTATGGGTCCCTCTTGTTTCTTGCTGAGAAGCCTTTTATTGCTTTCTCGAGGATCCCTGAGCGAAGCATCTCGAGGTTTTATTCTTAGGCTTTTATCTTTTGCCAGCTTGATTTTACCTTCTGGGCCTTTAGCCCCTTCTTCCCACGAGGTAAGGTCCAATCCTCAAATGATAGGTCAACACAGTGCCCGGACAAGTGTAATGGGATGGATGAGTGGGAAGCAAGATGAAAAAGTGGTGCTATGATGGGAGCGAATGATGGCTTTTCAAAAATCCCCCCAGTGGAAAACCAGAACCTACAGACACAGGCTTACTAGGGCATCTTGTCATTCCCCCCAGACATGGTCAAGTGGGCAAGTATAAGATCCAAGCATTTGTTAGAAACAAAAGGAATTAAATGCACATATTCAAAGGTTTTGAGGATCAGAGTGACACATACCATGATAACCGGACTCATTACCTCATGGAGCAAGAACCATCTCTGATGCAGGAACCAGCCGATGGTGATGGATGTTGTTGATGCTAACAGAGTATAGGCATTAAAATGAGAAAAGATGGGCCCTCCAGGGCCATGCCAAAGTCAATCTGGCTCTCGGTACTCCATGTCTAGGACCTGTAGTCCTCGATACATGATCTCCTAGTTATCCCTAAAAGTGGGGGATAACAGCCTTTATCATTTATAACATAGCACATACCTAAAGAGCAGCTACATCAACCTCTGGGCCTTCAGGCCCTTCTCATGACGGAAAGTGCTAATTATGGTGGGAAACAGAACTTTACCCTTGTGAGGGCCACCCAGTAGTACCCATTTTCCCTGAGTGGTGACAACACAAGACTAGGGCATAGAAGTTGACCACCAAGGTGAAACAAGGCAACTCACACTATTTCCCAAGCCAGTGATCCGTTATCCAACTTCAACCAAAGCTCCTCATCCACATGCCCAACAAATCAAGCACAACACTTTGCATGAAAGAAGGACTAACATACCTCATGGTGATGTTGGCTTACCATCTCCCATACACTAGGTTGCTTGGGTGTGATGAGCCTTGGTTGACCTATAGTTGTAAAGGTAAATGGGGGGAAGTTGTTGGGCTGCCATCTATGGAAATGTTGATCATCATCATGGTCGGTATCATTGTCTCCATTGCGGGCCAGAAGACATGATCTCCTCTAGTTACCCCTTGGCATGAGAGGGTAACAGCTCCATCAATTGATATATGTTGTTTTTGAGGATTTTGTTGTAATCCTACTATATGTTTGCCCATGCCATATCTATCGTTTTTCAATCGCCCCAATAGAGTGCCTTAGCCTAAATGTGCCATGTGTCATAGAGCTTTCCTACAATCTCTTTTATTGTACTTGATGTTAAGGTTTAGCCACCCAGCCTTCCTATTGTAGACACGAGTGTTGCTTGATTTCCTCTTCCTTGTAGCTCTGGTCCAAACTAACCAATCCCTCGTAACCTTGGCCACCGCAAATAGAGGTCAAAGTACTTAACTCAATAAATCAAGAGTAGAAGTCCAACTCTAGAACGTTGATCATTATAGTCAAGGTTCTCAATTCAGAGATTATAATTGCAATAACCAAGAGACAATGTCACAATCTACTAATGGCTACTTCTACTTATAGTTGGGGGTCACTTGACATGAACAACTTTGATCACTAAGTCAATCGTCCACTTTAGTCAGCTTGTTTGATCAAAATCTAACTAACAACACATTGCGCGATACTTATCATTAGGGGAAATTTGAGGTCTAAAATGAGTCTCCTAAGGAAAATAATAGTTAAAATAATAAAATAAGAGTTATGAATTTTCAAAGGGAAAGAAAGAAACTACTTTTTTAATCATATTTTCTACTTAGCTCCTTATATGTTTACAAAAATTTCAAGTGTAGGCACTCATTGGATGCAGAATCAAATTCTGCATCCAACGAGTACCCACTCTACATACTTTTGATAGACCCATAGTGAGATAAACTAGAAATACATGACCAAAATGTAATGTTCCCAAGCCAATATGCAAGGAACATCACGGTTTTGGGTGTCTTTTTAAACTTTTATTGGTTGTGGAATTTCGTCAAACACTTTGCTTAATGTGATCCTTTAGATTACGCTTAGGGTTTTACTGATGGTTTATATGTGTGTTTGCGGTAATAAACAAGGAGATACAATCATGGAACATACCTCAACCATATGAAAGATCAACAATACGATAGACAAGCCAAAACATCTCAGATCTGATTTTATTCATAAATAGAAGAACCTACTACAATGAAGATGCCGATCTGGAAAACTCAACAGATGAATCCAATAATATAATAGGAGTTGCTACAAAATGCTTCAATAGAAGACCACAAGCCTCCCAAAGGCTGAATACTCACTAAAGACCAATGCAAGAGTAGATCTGGGCCGTAAGAAATGCTAATCCTCCCAAGCTGGAAGGTGCCACGCCCACCTGGAACCCTGATGACCTCAACAATTCGGCCCTGTTGCCAAAGATGTCCAATCACTCCGGTAAATATGCCAAATGGTAGATCGAGCAACTGCAATAACAACCCACGTGCTCAAATCCCCAAGATCCCTCTCAAACCCTATGGATCTGACTCTCCTCCAAGTAATGGTGCGCTCCCCTAGATGCCTGAAACCCTAGATAATTCGGCCTCTCTCCTAGAGACCTCCAACAGCTCCATCAATCCACTAGAATGATAGATCGGGGCACGACAATGAAAACCCAAGTGCTCAACTAGGMAAAATACTTGCTAGACCCATGGATCTAGCCACCCTCCAAAGTGTGGTGTGCCCTCCTCTTGGGAAATCGTCCCACTCTCAATACAAATGAATCCTCCACCAAAATACCTCTGGAATCCACCAAGAATAATGCTATGACACCTGCAAAGGAAACCCAATACCTGGAATTCCCAAAATCTCTTCTCCTCAACTAGATCGAATTCTCCCTCAATGGATGGTGCGCCCCTATTGCTGGAAACCCACAACTGGTGCGCCCTCTCTCTCTCTGCACCTGTAACTGATGTAGAATCCTTTTGCAATTGAGTAGATCTGGAACTAGAATGGTGTGGGAGAGTATTTCATCTCCGAGACCAAGCTTGGGACAAGCTAGGTGGAATCTTTCACCACCGAATCGTCCTCTAGGGTTTGTTAAGTCAAAACCCTCAAAACCCCCAAGAGATGGGCCCTCTAGCTAGAAGCCAGATATCCAAAAGATAAACATACATGAATGAATCAATAGAGGCCCTTGCCTTTCCTTTATACTTCCTGCTCACCTTGTCCCTCCAAAGTGACTTTCATTTTATTAATATTTAATTAATTAATTAAATCACTTTAATTAATTAATTAACCTTTTTACCTCTAAAAAATGCCTTATCTCTCCTTGTGGCTTCCCTGGCCACTGAAATTCACTTCTCACCATCCCATCCTGTAGTGTTGCTCCTCCCGATTCCAATGAGCTATTACACTGAGAAGTTCCTCCAAGTAATGTGCCCAAAATGACCTCTTTAGTGAATTTAATTAACTTATAGCTCAAAATACTCAAAATCATGGAAATCGTCGGAATGCAAAGGAACCAAAGCCAACCTGTGCAAAATGGATCATAATGATGAAATGGGATGAGCGATGCAAGACAGACCCCGAAATGCCTCTCAATAATCCCTATACTCGCTATAACCTCCATCTAGCTACTCTGGTCATCATAACCCCCTGTAATGTAATGATGTCCCAAAGTGGGGACATTACAGTCCTCCCTTCTAGAAAATTGCTTGTCCTCAAGCAATAACCAAATCCCCTCAGGCATAATACCAGGATCCCATGTCCACCTGTGGGACACACAGTATACCCCATCCACAGATGAACTATCACGCACTCTGCCCCCCAGGTCCCATATCAAGACATGAACTGCAATTCCATGGGAAGCATAATCCTGAAACGTACCAACACCGTGACACTCCTGTACATGCCACATGGCCTCATCTCGGAATGAGTCCATCCTCCAAGACACTACCACGATCAACACGACCTCCATCAACTACGCATGTTGATGCCAGAATGTGGTACTGTAAGACCTCCGTGAGACACCCTCCAGAGATGTGCTCTCCTCAACACTGAAGCTCAATGGAAAGTCAAAACAACTTTCCCCTACAATGGTCCACTCGTCCCTGTTAGTCAATGAAATGCTCAACCTTGCAATCCTTGGATCCCATGCTAGACTCTGTCGAAGATCACCATGCTCGCACTACACTATGTTGACCCTGCCTGACTGCTCCTGTATATATACTGGATCCTCCTCTCCTGGATCCTCAAGTCGAAGTACCTGTGGCCATTGGACTTGCTGTCCAGAAACTACATCTGTGAAAACATCTATGTGGAAGGAGTACCTGCCCAACCATCTCCATGTCCGATCATGATGATCAAGAGTGAAAAGTTGCCTCGCTCCATCGGACAAATCCCTACAGGCCCACTCCAAACCAACCCATGGTGGCATATGTGGCTCTCTGGCGCAACCTGGGTCACCCTGTAGTAAAACATCCTGCTGGCCAAATGAACACCCAGATCCCATGGCAAACTTGGAAGTTTATCACTTCCAATGTCCTCTAACTGCCCCTGTGTGAGACTTATCACTGTCAGAAGCCCTATGTGCTCATCTGTTATCACCTGGCCTATGATGCTCACCATCACGCACCAAGTCTCAAATAGTTGCCTATGACGATCCACCTCTATTCGACTGGATGCCGTAAAGATACTCATGTCAGGTGGTCTCGGCCTAGCCACTCCCCATGTCCTTAGCCACGACCTATCCCTCCTCATGTTGTTGTCTATGATAAAAATGTCAAGACAGGCTAACAGAAACATCTACAGCTGACTGTAGGACTGGAAGGTGTCACATGCTTTGGTCAATCCCAAGTATTCGACCAGAATCTCGTCCATCGATATCCATGATAAATACATGATAAAAATGTCAAGACAGGCTAACAGAAACATCTACAGCTGACTGTAGGACTGGAAGGTGTCACATGCTTTGGTCAATCCCAAGTATTCGACCAGAATCTCGTCCATCGATATCCATGATAAATACTCTCCTGTGGTCATCACCGAATCCCAGCCATCCAGTACAACCAGAAGTAACTCCTCCAACTGTTGTTCAACCAACCTCCATCTCTCATCTCCCATGCAACTACTGATATGGTGAAGGTGATCTCTCATAACTAGGTGTTGCTGCAAAGGAGTGACATCGGCATGCTCCCCTAGGTGTGTCTCCTCTCTGCAAGACACTATACTCCTCTGAATCCCACCATACATATCGGCATCTCTTTGTGAGTTGTCACTCATCACCATATGCTCCGGCATATTCAAGTTGTCTCCCGTAGACTCATGTTGCATCGTAGATCCTGGGCATACTGCTGGATCAACCTCTACATGGAGGTCAACCGCTCTCAGAACACGAATGGAAGTGTCCTCCATCAACTGGTGCTCCTCTGCTAGATCACCAACATCCCCTAGCAACGTGACTGAATGATATATCTAAGTGCCCACTAAGACAGATGAAGTGGACCTCTGACGAATCTCCTCAAGAAGCTTCTCTGATCTGGACTCTGATTCTTGAAGGGTTGTCTATGTGCCTCTCAAGAACCCTCGAGTGCTCTCCAACTCCTGAGTGAGTCGGTCCACCTCCAACTCCCGTGCCCTCAAGGCCCTGTGATACATCTTGCCAATCCCCAAGAGGTAGTCCTTGTCTGTCAACAACTGTTGGTAGTCGTTCCTCATCATAGACACTCTCTCCCTGAGGGTATGAAGGTCATCCATGGCAAATCCCTCATCTTCACTACCATGTGCCCCCGATGCTCTCCAACAGTAATCAGCCACCAATGCATGTGTGTCATCACAACGCCTAGTGGATGCCATGATCATATCCTCACTGACTCTCAGTTGTCCTGCTAAGTGGTGTGACTCCTAATCATAGTCATGTTGAGGTGCCACCTCACGTCCCTCACTGCTAGTGTCAACTCTGGAATCCCCAAAAATACTCTCTGCATAAAATAACGTGTTGAACTGCCCACTGTCTACTGTGCTACTGGGTCTGCCCATATGTGACTGCACATCATCCTCAACTGCTAGCTCCCTCTGAATCATACCGTATCCAATGTGAGCAGTTGTATCCTCCTGTGCACTCACCCTGCTACTATCATTTGCGCCTGGATCCCATATAGATGTGTCCAGACACGTGCTATGGTCATCCTGACGGATAAAGAGTGCATCCTCATCAATGCATGCCAATCCTGGAAGCAAGTACCCCATCAACCTATCAGTCTCCACAACCTGCTCAACTAATGGAGTCTCCAAAAGCTACGGCTCAATCTCCTCATGTTGATCTGTAAGGTCAACTATTGGCACATCATATATCTCATCCTGGATCTGTGGATCCATGTGTCTCTGGTGTGTATCTCTCACATACGGCTCCTCCATCATATCTGACATGCCACTGCTATCCTCATGTGATGTTGTTGCCATAGGTGTCTGGGAAGATGACATATGTGTCATGGTCACCATAGGGAGCTCGTCATCTCTAGGTGCTAACACGTGTGAATCCTCACTAGTGTCACCACTCTGTTGAGGTGTAGGGTCATCAACACCATGTGATATGTCTGCTGAAATGCAGGTGTTGTCATCATATTCCTCCGACTGTCTATCCACTACACAAGGGTCACCATCCTCCCCAAGCGTGCCATAATCACTAGTATCTGCAAGTGTGCAAGAACCAATATCCTCCTCAAGTGTGTCAGAATCACTAGCCTCTGTACTAGCATCATTTCCCTGCTCTGAATAAGCATCTAGCTCTAGCTCTGTGTCCTCGCACACCTCATCCTCACTGTCATAATGTACCTCAATAATATGCTTCTTACCCTTACCCATACACCTATGATCTGGTTCCCAAGGCACCTTGCAACTGTAGCAAAGTTGCGTGTTCCTAATGAGTGTGGGGTTTCTCTGTTCTTCCTTCCATTCATTAGCTATTATGTCTCTCTTTTTATTTGCTACGATGATCCCATGAAAAACATCCTCTTCGCTCCAACTAGGATTTCTCCAGGCTACATATTGTGGAAAGGTTATTTGAGCCCTAGTTTCCTTGCTAAGGCCGGAATATTTTATCTCACAGTAAATTATCTCAAAGTATATCTCATCCATTTCTCCTAATATAAGACCCCTCAGACTAGCAGGAGTTTAGGCTCTGATACCACTGTAATATTCCCAAGCCAATATGCAAGGAACATCACGGTTTTGGGTGTCTTTTTAAACTTTTATTGGTTGTGGCATTTCATCAAACACTTTGCTTATAGTGATCCTTTAGGTTACGCTTAGGGTTTTACTGATGGTTTATATGTGTGTTTGCAGTAATAAACAAGAAGATACAATCATGGAACATACCTCAACCATATGCAAGATCAACAATACGATAGACAAAGCCAAAACATCTCAGATCTGATTTTATTCATGAATAGAAGAACCTGCTACAATGAAGATGTCGATTTTGAAAACTCAACAGATGGATCCAAAAATATAATAGGAGTTGCTACAAAATTATCCAATAGAAGACCGCAAGCCTCCCAAAGGCCGAATACTCACTGAAGACCAATGCAAGAGTAGATATGGGCCGTAAGAAATGTTAAACCCCCCAAGCTGGAAGGTGCCATGCCCTGCTGCAACCCTGATGACCTCAACAATTCGGCCCTGCTGCCAAAGATGTCCAATCACTCCGGTAAATATGCCAAATGGTAGATCGGGAAACTGCAATAACAACCCAGGTGCTCAAATATCCAAGATCCCTCTCAAACCCTATGGATTTGACTCTCCTCCAAGTAATGGTGCACCCCCCTGGATGCCTGAAACCCTGGATAATTCGGTCTCTCTCCTAGAGACCTCCAACAACTCCATCAATCCACTAGAATGATAGATCGGGGCACGGCAATGAAAACCCAAGTTCTCAACTAGGAAAAATACTTGCTAGACCCATGGATCTAGCAGGGAACATTACAATTTTGGGTGTCTTTTTAAACTTTTATTGGTTGTGGCATTTCGTCAAACACTTTGCTTACAGTGATCCTTTAGGTTACGCTTAGGGTTTTACTGATGGTTTATATGTGTGTTTGCAGTAATAAACAAGAAGATACAATCATGGAACATACCTCAACCATATGCAAGATCTACAATACGATAGACAAGCCAAAACATCTCAGATCTGATTTTATTCATGAATAGAAGAACCTGCTACAATGAAGATGCTGATTTGGAAAACTCAACAGATGGATCCAATACTATAATAGGAGTTGCTACAAAATGCTCCAATAGAAGACCACAAGCCTCCCAAAGGCCGAATACTCATTGAAGACCAATGCAAGAGTAGATTTGGGCCATAAGAAATGCTAAACCCCCCAAGCTGGAAGGTGCCACGCCCTACTGCAACCATGATGACCTCAACAATTCGGCCCTGCTACCAAAGATGTCCAATCACTCCGGTAAATATGCCAAATGGTAGATCGGGCAACTGCAATAACAACCCAGGTGCTCAAATCTCCAAGATCCCTCTCAAACCCTATGGATCTGACTCTCCTCCAAGTAATGGTGCGCCCCCCTAGATGCCTGAAAGCCTAGATAATTCGACCTCTCTCCTAGAGACCTCCAACAACTCCATCAATCCACTAGAATGATAGATCGGGGCATGGCAATGAAAACCCAAGTGCTCAACTAGGCAAAATACTTGCTAGACCCATGGATCTAGCCACCCTCCAAAGTTTGGTGCGCCCTCCTCTTGGGAAATCGTCCCACTCTCAATACAAATGAATCCTCCACCAAAATACCTCCGGAATCCACCAAGAATAATGCTATGACACCTGCAAAGGAAACCCAAT
>JZKD02S1462578.1:76109-94415 GCA_000966675.3 Picea glauca
TTTTTTTTCCAAAGAGTCCACAATCATTGTAATGTACCTAGGGAAGATAATATGGGGTACCTAGGGAGGTGCCCAAGGGGATAATGAATGTAATTTGTCTATAATAATGGAATAGTCTGACTATGTAATTAAAATGAAAAAATATAATAATAAGGGGTAGTTGGCATACTACCTCTAGGAATACTCATGAGAAAGTATAAATACATGAGTATCATTGTATTGTATATGTGTTGAATTGTAGTGTCTTGTATAAATCATGGATTGTGGAGTGATTCTTTCCATAAGGAGTATTTGATGGTGTTACCCTACCTTAAGGGTTCTCTCTATATTTTTTATGTCGTTCATGGTGAATTCTTTGATATATTTGGTGTTTGGGGTTTATTTTTAAAGTTTTATGGTGTATTTTCACTTATATCTTTGAAGTTTTTCTACAAGTTTATCAAAGCTCTTTCTTGGGAATGAAGTGAGAGAGCTTTTGGGCACAAAGTGGAAGATTTTTTTTTTATATTTTTGCAGATTTTTGACAAAAAAAAAGGAGGACAACAATATTTAGCTCAATTTTTGAAACTTTCTCTACATAATTTCAAGAAACCAACCACATATGAATTCCTCTAAAAAATATACTCAATGAAAAAAAAAACAATAATCCAAAATGGAGTCCAGGAAGTGGATATATCGTTGATTCAAAATATGCATTTTTAGGGTTTTTTTCCAGCGGCAGTCGTGAATTTCACAGATTGCATATCTTTTGATAGAGTGCCCTAATTTTAGTCAAACTAGTGCCATTAGATCTAGAAAATCTGTGGCATTTCATAATTGGGGTCATAATAACCAATACAAGAAGTACAACTAAAGCTATGATTGTTTTACATTTTTGGCCTCAAACCTTAACTACATAAAGGAGCTTCATTGCAAAGTAAGTGATTCTCTTTGAAAACCTAGTTCTATTTTTGGATTTTCAAGCAAGATGCATTTTATAGGAAAATATGGTGGCCTTAGTATTGAAGAACACATTAAAAAATGGGAAGTCAATAATGGGAAATACATTGAGATTTTGGATATGGATGAATGCAAAAGATGATGCATAAAAATGGTGAAATTATGTTCATTATAGCAAGAAGAAGGATATTTTAGATAGAGAATATGGAAAATTGTTTTTAGACAAGTGGTATCATGCTGCGAAGAAGGATAAGAAGAGCACTAGGGATTTGTTTTCATATCAACAATTCATATTACATGTTCATAGATGTATTCAACAAGAGAAGGTCATTGTTTCTATAAACCCTAGTAGTAATCATAACTTCATCAATGTTAACTTGGCGAAAATATTACAAGTACTTGCAAAGAATATTCAAAGGACATAGGTTTAAGGTGAAAATATTCAATTTTTTAAAGATTTAAAGATTACCATGGATACATCTGTGTTGCATTCAATTTTTTATGCTAGAGATATGGATGATGTGGATACTTTTTTTGGGATATCCTTGGATGGACTCAATTGGTACAATTAATATTAATGTGCAAAATAAAATTTTGAAGTTTTGGTACAAGAAAAAGAAAATTACATTGCAAGATATTTCTCTTATTAAACAGGAAGGGACCAAGGAGTCACATGAAGAATACTGGCAAGGAAACAAATTGTAGTACCTCATGAAATATTAGATGAAGATTCCATGGTTGAATAAGAAGAAGAGCCTACATAAGCACTTGAATAAAGGGCAAAGAAAGAGCATAAATAGGAAGAAGAAGCTAAAGAACCACATGTTGAAGAGTCAAAGAAAGAAGAACCAGTAGCTAAGGTTGTTGTATATCACTACATTGCTTAATAATTCATATTATATGGACTCATCCCATGTTTCGAGGATGAAACTTGCCAAGGGGGATGTAATGTAGTGTACCTAGGGAGGATAATATGGGGTACCTAGGGATGTACCCAAGGGGATAATGAATGTAATGTGGCCACAATAATGGAATAGGACCACTATGTAATTAAAATGAAAGAATATAATAATAATGGGTAGTTGGTATAAGACCCCTAATAATACTAACGAAAAATTATAAATACACACGAGTATCATTATATTGGATATGTGTTGAATTGTATTGTCTTGTAGCAAACATGGCTTGTGGAGTGATTCCTTCCATAAAGAGTATTTAATGGTGTTACCTTGCACTTATTTC
Organism: Picea glauca; assembly: GCA_000966675.3. Taxonomy (NCBI): domain Eukaryota; kingdom Viridiplantae; phylum Streptophyta; class Pinopsida; order Pinales; family Pinaceae; genus Picea; species Picea glauca. The sequence goes on from JZKD02S1462578.1 coordinate 78,291, forward strand.
AAGTTTCTCCCATTCTCCTATTGACATGCCTGTTGGTTGGGTACCTAAACAAACCATTGTCCATTATTCTCGATCTGCAAGAAGATCTTCCATTTTAAGCTTCCAAAGCTCAAATTTCTGGCTGTTGAATTTTTCCATCTCCATTATGGAATTGCTCGCCATTGTTTACCACGATATTTAAAAATTTTTATGACTTGCGAATCTTACTGTACCTACGTTTTAGTTCTCATATTCAAGATTGGAAAATCAAGATCTAATATACTCGCCAAAGCATAACACCACTCTGATAACTCGCTTGTCAGGGCAGACCTAAGATCGAATACCACATGTCAAGAAATGAAAGACACTTCCACACTAATCCTAGTAGAATAAAAAAATAATTTAATCAAGAATGCAAATGACACAAGCAATCGCATAGTACACTGATATTTTACCCTAGAACCCATAACCGAGAAAAACTACCATTCCTTTGAGCATTCTTCTCTCTTGTTGTCTTATTCAATTTGAATAAAAGGTTACATGTCTAACCTTGGTCCACACCTAAGACACAATCGATATCATACCCTCTTGCCTATACAAAAACAACCTTGTAGCCAATTCATATTACATATGCATGACCAACAACCTATAGTTACACATGCATTAACCTGCATAAGTGCATTACAACATTATTTTTCATTTTGCATTAGCCTTTACGACCTTACAACACGCTTCTTTATAGGATTTACAATAGGAAAAACCCTAAATATTGGCACCCAAAAATGGTTACAGATTCATACATATCATTGTATACAAATCCCACAAATCCAAGGATTATGTTACAGTCGATTCCAAGTCATCTTATCATTCAACTACCAGTAGGCATTCATTTGGTCTCTAGCCGGTCATGTCATGCCTGCACTTTGACCTCTTTTTGGTTGACTTGTCATTAATTTATTCGAATTCGACTTTGCCCGGTCCATGCCCTCGACCTTCGACTTTCTATTGAACCACCTTGACCTTGAATGTTGTCAATCCACCTTGACCTTTGACCGTTAGTTGATCTACCTTGACTAGAATTTCACTGCAAATAATATAACAACCCAACATTCTCCCACTTGTTGTCTTCTTTGCTGAAATAAGAGATACCCTAACTTTCATTCAAAGACCCAAGGAAATAATTCCCATTGCCTCTCTGCTCCAAGAGAACTTCACATCACTCACAGATTTGGTCAATGAGTCTGCTATGTTTTCCAACATTTCTACTTTCTCCAGTAGCACCTTGTTACTTTCCACCATATCTCTCCTGAAATGGTATTGTACATCAATGTGCTTAGTATTTGAATGATAAGCAGGGTTATTTTCCAGAAATATTGCGCTTTGACTGTCACAACTCACCTTCATAGCTTTCTTCTCAAACCTGATTCCTGAACACAACCTTTGAATCCATACCGCTTGTTTTCTTCCATGAGTGACCGCCATGTATTCAACTTATGTTGTTGAAAAGGCTATGACCACATGTCACTTAATCATCGTTGGTTACTATTTATATGTCTAATTTTACATCTTTAATATGCTTGACCCAGGGTTCATGTCTACTAGGATTCCAACAAAGCATCTAAAACTATCATCCCTCCCGATAAACCAGAAGGCAACGCAATGCATAGAGTGTGTTGCACAGTCTCGCCTGATATAGTCTTAATGGGTGACTGCAATACTCAAGTGTTTGCAGTCTAGGATTAAGTGGGGATCTGGGAAGTGTTCACTAAGAGTTCTATTTAACTTATTAACTCAATAGACTGTCATTCACAATTATGCATGGAATATAATCAACTCATTCAATTAGCATACTAATATCTACTTGAAAATAGTAATGAAACACATGCATCCAATCCCATAACATAGGTTTTACCGTGGTTCACCCCCTCCTGGGATACATCCACAAAGATCTGACTCTAAGATCTTTTATTATGGCAATTCCAAAACTACAACGTCGTTCACTTTACAACTCCTCTCATTCGGGTCGAGATATATTATGAGGAAGACTAGATCGCACCAGGCTCCTCAACCTGCGATCTAACCCTCAAGATACACCCTCCCGACTCTCCTTTCTCTCAACAACATACAAAAAGGTTACAATCAGTTTCTTGATACCTCTATCTTTTCTTACAGTAGTAGATCTTACTCCCTTGCAAAAGACTATCTCTCTTTTCCATCGAATAACATAACATCCTACCTCTGAGACCTAGGTATCTATATTTATACATTTATGGCTCACCAACCATTACAATGTATTTCAAAAACTCTAACCCTAACATCGTTAGATATTCCATGCATGCGCGCATGCTGCTCTTCCTTCTAGCTGTCACTTTCTACATGCATGCCTTCTTTCCCAAAATAACCTTTCTTTCCGCTTTGGCCTGCTTCCAACAGGCCCCCAAAAATGACATGTGGCTTGTCCCAAGCCACCTAACCTTTGTGTGCTTCATCAATATCCCTGGTGATCATCTAGAACTTCTCCCTGAGCTTCGTTGCTTGTGTTTTAACCTACACGGTCTTCTCCTTGAGTGTGTCTACTTTCTATACTGCAATCTCGTCGCTAATCAACCCTGCACACTCTACCTGGGTCTGTTCCATATGTGTCTTGGCTTCCTTTGCCTGTGCGATGACCTTTTCTATTTGCTCCTGGAGCGGTTCCATTTGAGCCTGGCGCTCCTTTTTCCACGTCTACGTAGTGGTGAGTTCTACTTGTAATCTCTTCATATCTTGCACCCCTTTGACGTGCTCCGTGATGGAAATTGTCTTCTGCCTCTGCTTGAGGTCTTGGATAGCTGTGCTTATCCTTTCTTCTTCTTTTTCCCACTGTTGGACCTGCTAATCCTCTTCCAGCTTTGTCCAGAGCTGTGTTTCTTTGTCTAACAAGTCGGTTGTTGTGCTGATCTATCGTTCTATCCTCTGTATCTACTCTATTTCCTCCTACTTCCTTTTATCCCTTACCTCTGATGGAGTGGTAGGTGTGAGCTGCTCACAGATATTCTCAATCTCCTATTGATATTGATCAAGTGTTTGTGCATTCTGATCAATCTCCTATGTTGTTGTGTGTTTGGCCCTTTGTGCGGTCTTTGGAAATTTCTCGTAAGCTTCGACCACATTTTGTTCCAATCCGTTCACGTGTTCCCTCTCCTCTTTGGTCTCGAGCTTGGCCTTCTCATATATCAATTCCAGTTCCTCCCGCTTTTATTTTTCGTTCTCCAATTGAGCTAAGTCCTTTAGGGGTGTCTTCCCCATGATCTCGTCCATGCACAACATGTTGGGTGTAACATGAAACGTTTCACTCGGTTGCGATATCGTTTGGACTGTGTCCTGCTTGTTTGCTTCATGTTATCCTCCTGTCTGCAGTGTTGGCGGCCCTGTTTCTATGTTGTTGCCAGTTTCTTGTGCTTCCTTGATCTGCTTGAGGAGTTTTTGCATGTGTTCTATCTCTTCTTCAATTATGTCCCTGTGGTGCACAACATTCTAAAAATCCTTGAATATGCGATCCTAGATCATTTGGGCTACCAATTCTGCATCATCCTCCATGATTGTGTATTCAGGAGGGGTTCTATGCACCTTCATATTCTTGCACGCACCTCTCGTATGAGTAGTTGGTCACTTACTCAGGCATGGATCTTGTGGATTAGGACTTGGTGCAGTCCCCTACGCTGTCTTGGCCTATTTCTATTGTACTTGGGGAGCCTATGTATTATTCTTCTTCCCCTTCTGGGTTACTGTCTTGGATGTCCCTCCTTTTGTCTACTTTGGTTTGGTTTATCCTTTCCTTGGTTTCTTAGGCACTACGACTTCCTTGGGTTGTGTCTATTCTTGATCTGCCTCCTCATCATGTGTATGTTCCTACCTTGCCTCCTCCTCCTCTACCCCTGCAGGTATGTCTTGAGTGAGGACTGGAATCCTCCAATCATTTTCCAAATCCTTGATGGTCATTTCTATATCCCCCTCTGTGATGAAATAGTGCATTTGTAGCCATTTCTTGTTGGGGTCCTTCTACGCCTCGATCCACATCGCATGTCGAGTGGCCTTGAAGTTAGTTATGCCCTGATAGTAGGCAACAACCTGTGGTGTTATTCTCCAAAGGTTGGCGATGGTCTCCTGTAGATCATGAAGGTATCCTTCGAATATAGTTGCATTCATCTTTCTGTTTCTGGCATTTGAAGTGACGCCAAGAGATAAGTATCTCACTCCATGATTAGGTTTGGTTCTGGTGGAGAAAAATGCATAGTTTGGTTCCTGCCATCCCATAATGGCTATCAGCATGATCAAACATGAGTAATGAATTTCTATCCCCAGATCCTGTGCATCCTTGTAGTCCTCTAGAAACAGATTTAAAAAATAGGGGGCCCAGCTGAATGTGGTGCCCTCAGCACACAGTGCTGCAACTACGACAACTCCAGCCAAGACTTCCTCCTTGTGACATTTTTTTAGCAACTTGCAAGCCATGATTTTTGCTGCCATTTTTGTCGCGATGTCATTGATCCGTTTGATAATGATTCCACATGTCCCCCTTTCAGTGTCGTATTTCTTTTTCATCTCTTCAATGAGTGCTTTCTCCTTTTTTTTTTCCTTGAGAAATTGTGCGGGATCCATGCCCCATGATGGAAGCCCTATGATGTGCGCAATGAGATCTACGTCTATTGAGATGATCTTGTCCAACCACAAATCTTCGCCATGTGTGACTACCATCAACTGTTTCATGCAACTGTTGGCATACTATCCTCTACCAAAGTGTGGTAGTTCCAACAGACCCAAAATCCCAGTTTTTGCTAATCCTACTACCCGCTGGAGTGGTTGATGAACCGATTCCCCAAAGGGATTTACACCCACAGTCTGTAGGTAGAATTGATTTGCAAACTTCGGGACCTTGTCTGTCTCCATTACATCATGGTCTGAGTACTCGATATTTTATACATACCCTAACAAATCTACTTTTACCCGTACCCCTTTCGGTATGCGCGGAAAAACAATTGTTGTAGCGGGTTGCTTGCGCGATGACCTAGGTACTGTCGGCTCGTCCTTTTGTGGTGGTGGCTGACTTGAGGTTCCATCCTCCATTGGTCATTCTTCCATATACGTTTTTGGTCAGATCGTGACATCTTCCACTGCTCCCTCCTGCGAGTGTTCCGACACGGTTGTCTGTGATTTGTCTGGCTCGGTTGCTGCTTCCATATTTGGTGTCGTCCCATTTACTCTCGGGGTTTCTTCAGGGATTCTTGGTTGTGCTTGGCTTCCTGTGTCTTCATTCTGTCAGCTTTTCCCCTCTTCCGACATATCCACGTCCATTCCTGCTGGTATTGTCTACTGGTTTTCCTCCACAATGGGTGTGGGGTTTACTAGTGACGTATCCAGTGATGGGATTTGGTCCACATTGACAACCTCTAGTGGCCGTCGTTCGCTTTTCTGTGATTGTGTTTGTGCTCTAGTCCTAAATCTGGAGTGTCTGGAAGTCTGGCTCAGTTATTCTTTCTTTGGTGGTGCCATGGTGGTAGGATTCGATCATCTGCCGAGGTCAGTATCCTTTGAAACCTCTGTAATCTTCTCTCTGTGCTTGGTATACTCTATCGCTCTCTGCCTTTTCTAATTTCGCAATAAGCCTTTGGCTCCTGTGTCCTTAATTTGTATGGGCATCCTGTGAAGCTTGTCAAAGACTTTACCTTTATGAAGGATTCAATGAACCTTGGGTTCCTTTGTACTAATGCGACATCTTGTGAGTTGTTTCCGTCATACAATTCTTCTTGCCTTCGTCACTTAGCACTTCTTTTGCCGTCTTGACTTTCCTGCTTTTTTTCGTTTTGAATTGACCGTTGTCCTTGTCTTCATCGGGTTCGTATTCATAAGTGTGTGGCTCCTTCTCCTTTCGATGCACTGTTCCTTCATTGGTGCCATTTAATATCCTGTTTTTTTTTTTTTTAGACTGCGCGATGATTTTCAAGTTATGGGTGGTTGACTGTCCTTGTACAGCTTCAATCAACTTCCATTGATAATCCCTTTGATTTCTCCTCCTCCTATGTCTTTTAGCTGTACAACTCCCCCATCTGTGACAATTCTTACTTCATACGGTCCTAACCAGTGCATTTTGAGTTTTCCTGGATGCTGAATTGATTTACTATCATACATCAATACTAAGTCTCCTTTCTTGAAAGTTTTCTTCTTTATATGTATGTCATGCCAAGATTTGTCCCTTTCTTTCTGAAGTTGCTGGTGGAACCCTGCTAGGATCCTATCTTCCTCCATGATCATCAGTTCATTCAGCCTCTCCTGTACTAGGCATCATTCTGTCATGTGTGTAATTGTTGCTATGCATAGATTGGATACCAAAAATTCTAATGGAACTACTGCTTCTTGGTCGTATACCAATCTGAATGACGTCTATCCTGTCAAATTCTTGCATGTGGTCCTGTATTCCCACAATACTGCTAGTATTTTGAGGTCCCAATCATCCCTATTGACATTATAGATTTTCGTTAGTGCATTCTCAAGGATTTTGTTAAATTCTTCCACTGTTCCATTTTCCTGTGGGTGATATTGAGTGCTCTTTTGATGATGGACTTAAAATTCTTCAGTCATAGACCTAATAGTGTTGTTAATGAAGTGAGTGCCTTGGTTCCTCATCAAAATTCTTGGGTAACCAAATATTGTGATTACTTGTTCAAAGAGAAAGTGTGTTGTTGTTTCTACGCTGCAATATTTCACTGATGCTACTTCTACCCATCTTGTCAGGTATTTTTTCACGATGATAATGTACCTTGATCTTGTCCTCTTTGTTGGTGGGTTAATTGTTCCCACAAAGTCTATTGCCCATTTTTTGAATACCTGCAATGTTACCTGTGGTCGCAATGGCATCTCATCCCTTCTATTGGGTTTACCAATCCTCTGACCGACATCACATCTTTGGCAGTATTCTTTCGAGTCTCTGTGAATGGTCAGACACCAAAGTCCTGCGCGTAATACCTTCTGCACAGTATCTCTACCTGCGTAATGTCCTCATGTTATTCCCTCATGGGCTTCTGCTAAAACTCTTGGTATTTCATGTTCTATCACATATCTTTGCAAGATGTTATCTTCTCCCATTTTGTATAAGTGTCCTATGATCAACTAATAGTCAACAGCCCAGACTACCAATTTTTTCTTTTACGTGATGTTATATTTCTATGGCTCAGTACCTGTACTCAAGTACTGGATGATATCTGTAGATTATTCATCGATGATCTAGATTGAAAATAATTGTGCGTCTGGAAAGTTGTCCTTTAAATTTGTAGGTTCTTCTCTGTTTGTGACCCTTGATAGATGGTCAGGTCCTGCATTCAATTTTCCTAGCTCGACAATTACTTCAAAATCAAATTCTTGAAACAGTAGTAACCATCAACATATTCTCCCCCCCAACATTGGCTTGTTGACTAGGTTTTTAAGGGTTGAGTGATCTGTGAACATCTTAAAATGTTTTCCCAATAAGTAATGTCTGAAATTCTGCAGTGCGTAGACTATAGCTATGCCTTCCCGTTTTGTAGTGTTGTAGTTCTTCTCCGATTATGACAGTTTTCTTCTCGTGAATGTGATAGGATGATCCAAATATCTTGCTCTTTGTTGTGCCAAAATAGCTCCAAGTGCTATGGCTGATGCATCCACATGTACGTGGAATGTCTTCTCCCAGTCTGGAAATACCAGTATTGGTGTTGTTACCATATTTTATTTTAGTGTATCCAGACCGTGTTGACAATCTTCATTCCACTGAAACTTTGTAACTTTCCTTAATAGTTTCTCCATAAGCACGGTAATCTGCACGTATCCTTTGATAAATTTTTTGTAGTACCCTGTGTGTCCCAATGCCGCTCTTAGTTGACAGACTGTTTTTGGTGGTGGTAAGTTCACAATTACTGCAATCTTTGAAGGATTTACTAGTAAGCCTTGCTTGCATACTATATGACCCAAAAGTATCCTAAACGATGTTCCAAAGATACATTTCTTGATGTTTAACAATATCTGGCACTGCCTGCATCTTTCTAACATCAACCGTAAGACCTCTACATGGTCTTTCAAAAAACTATAGACTGTCCAATCGTCTAAGTATACCTCTAGAAACTGGTGGATAAATTCCTTAAATGCAGTGATGACTACTCTAGAAAATATTGCCGGTGCATTCTTCAGTCCAAACAACATGACTGTGTACTGGTAGGATCCCCATTCTGTAGAAAATGTGGTCTTGTATATGTCTTCCTATGCTACCTTAATTTGGTGGTAGCCTAAGAATCCATCAGTGAATGAGTAAAATTTTTGTTCTCCTACGTTCTCGAACACTTCATCCATGAAAAGTGTAGGAAACAGGTCATGTAGGCATGCATTGTTCAACTTCGTCAAGTTGACGCATATTCTTTTTCTTGCCTTGTTTTTTCTCTTGAACTATCATTAGGCGTATCCATTCTGATTCTTCCACAGGTTCTATAATTCCGACTTTGAGCATTCTATCGATCTCATCTTTAACTTTCTGCTTATATATCAGGTTTAGTTTGTATGGTCACTGTTTGATCGGTCTTGCTTAAGCTCTGAGTGGTATCTTCATTTCTCCTAGCTCTCCCGCTATACCCTTCATTTTTTTAAATGTTGTGGGGAAGAGATCATTGTACTCGCACAGTAACTTTGTTATGCTTTCTACTGTTTGCTCATCCCAGTAGTCCCCAATGCTGGCCATTTTGGGATTCTCAACTGTCCCAATGTTGACTTTATTCATCTTGATCGGCACAACAATTACCTCTAATTCTAGAGGTGGACCTTCCACTTCTCTTTTTTCTTCGGCTTCCTCGATCTGAATATCGCACAGATTGTCTTTATTGGGTGCTTCCTCCTGTACATGGTAGCATGACAATAATTCTTTCACTGTCTGTCTGTTCCATTGTTGTTCTTCTGTTATTATTTTGACTTGTGGTTCCTTAATGAATATCACTCCTCTTATCCGCTTAAGTGTTGTGTCTATGTTGGGTTTCTCATGCTTGAATGAGAAAGTGACTGTAAAATTTTGTTGTAGTATTGTCCAGCTTGAAGTTCCTCTGCGCAATTCCTGGTCCATATACCAGTTTGCTGGTATTCCCTCTAGAGTGTGTATGAAATTACGAGGTCATTCTTCTGGAGGTGTCATTTTCCACAGTGCTCTGCACTTCTCCAAATGTTCCACTGGTGCCCCATGTCCATTATACTTCTGATGTTGGTTGGTTCTCTGTTCTACACCGAACCTTATGCACATTAATCACTTACATTGGTACCACTCTGCGATTGCTTCCTTGTGTGCACCCCACCATCTTGCAGGTGTGGCCTTGAGTGCTATATCAAGTGCTAAGAGTCTCTGATTTGCTAGCACTTCATCTTCGTACTGTGCCAAGAATTATGCTAGATCATTCACTCCATGGAAACTGGGTGGTTCCCTTATCTTCGTGCCTACCCATCTTACTGCGTGGTCTATTCTTCTGCACCTTCTTGTGGAAACTTAGTGTAGCCTTTGTTGTTAGTTTTCTAAACCTGTATCTAAGTCTGTCACACATGAAGTAATGCTCTTCCAACTGAGTATCCCATTTACAGTTGGGTTTACGTAATCCTCATCACGTGTAGTTGTTTTGTACAACTGGATGACTTCCTCTAAGTCTAAGAAAGTTGGTTCTACAATCCTTTCCCCTTTTGATGGGTCTAACAACACGATGCCCCTATATTCTCTTGACTCAAATGCCATTTTTCGTGACTTTAAATTGATTATGGCCTGGTTATCAAACGACCAGTCCAAGCCAAGCAATGTTGGATACGGTGTTGTGTCGTCCACTATTTCAATCACTTCAAAGTCTTATTTAGTGCACACTTCATCCAGGTCTATTGTTACTCCTTTTAGTCTACCAATTGGTAGAACTCTGTGTTGGTTTTCTAGTTTTAGTTGAACAGGTGAATATCCCAATGTGGGCTCTCCCATACATTGCCATGTTTTCTTGGGTAATACATTGACTTCGGATCCTAGATCTAGTATGATATCTCTCATGTTGAAATCTATGATGTTAGCATTCATCATGAACTCTCTACTTGTTATTCGCCTTGTATATAGGTGATTGACTGTTTTTTGTTCTAGTTTTCCTTCTCTCTCTATGCTACATCTTTCTAATATGTTTTGCAATATTTTGACAGATGATGGATCATTCAATACTTTTACACATGATTTCAAAAATCCTTTGATTTTACTTACTTGTCCCAGGGACTACATTTCTTTAGTATGATCCAACGATGGAGGCATCTCATGCTTTGGAGCCTCTTTAGTCTGCTACACAACTGAAGTCGACGCAATGTCGTCCTTATGAAATTCTTGTCTGGCCTGCTTAAATATCTCCTTCTTGATCTACACATCGAACTTCTTCCTTGGTTCGACGTTCTTCTTCACCCATTGGTGTTGTACTGGCTCTTGTGGGACTACATCACTCCCTGTTTTGGCTCCTCTGCGGGTAACTATGTTGATATTTCATCCTTCATCCCTTTCTTCAACTAAAATCCATTGCACATTCTTATTGTTTTGATTCCTCTTTTCCTGGATATTTCCCATTAATGACAAACATTCTTCCATTTCATGATCCAATGCGCAACAATACATACAAGTTGTTGGTGGAAGTGGACATTCTCTTGCATAATGCCCCGGTTGTTGACAATTGTGACATACCACTAGTCCTCTACCTCTTCCAAATCCTCCTCTTTTTTGTCCTCCACCTCTGTAGCCAGCTCGATATCCTCTCGGTGTGTTATACCGAGGCACATTATTGTACTACGCGGTATTGTACTGAGGTTGTGTTGTGTTGTATTGTGGCTACGCTGTATTATATGGTTGTTGCGCAGTATTATACTGTTGCTGTGTAGTGTTGTACGAGGATGGAACTTGGTTAAACTGTGGTGCGGATTTCCTAGTCATCATTTCTGCCTACACCCTATATGCATGTGATGTCCTTTCTCGCATCAAATCCATATTTCTACAATCTTTGTCATCATGGCCCACTGACTTGCAAAAGTTGCAATATGAACTCTTTGGAATTGTCTGGTATTTCTGCATCATTGGTAAGTGATATGGATCATGGCTCGGTTTCTTACAAATTTCACACCATAGCCATCCTGTTGGTAATGGATTTGGAATTCCTGCTTCTGTATACTTTTTGAATGTTGGACATTTGTTCTTATGGTGTCCTTCGGTTCTACATGTGGTACACCAAACAACTTCTCATTTTTCCTTACTTTTGTTCTGGTTTAGCTGGAACGTTAAGTTATTCAAATCCTCCTTCAGCTCTTCGATGGATGGATCTGTCTATTGATATTGGTTTTCCCAGTTGCAGGGCTGCTTGCAGAGCCTCTGCCTGTGTCTGAAAATTCTATTGTCACAATGGGTATTTTAAGTGTGGTAGCAGTGAATTGACGAACATGTGTCCGTGCTGCATATTAGTCATGAGATATTCAATTTTCCTTTCGGTCGCTTGAATCTCTGGTCAATCTCCCATACGAATTCTCCTAGTTTTTGTCTAATTTCTATCATCTCGTTCATGTACTGATCCTCTAAACTTGGCTTCTGAAACTCATTTATCAACAATTTATTGATATTTGAAATCGTTCTAGTTGTCCTTGGTGGATTGTTTGTAGCTAAACTCATATACCAATCCAGTGCGCGATCCCTTATTGTAATCGCTAGCTATGCAAGTTTAGTATCTTCATCTGTGATTTGTTTTTCTTCCCAGATCTTTTCACAGATAAAAAAATGATTTTTTGGGTCCTCCGACGCTTCTCCTTTGAATTTTGGTAACTTGATGGTGGGATCATGTCTTGCCATCCTGAATGCGGAACTACTACCTCCGCGCAGTGTAGATACTTGACTAGTGCTTCTTGAACTGGCTCCTCTAGTTGTTGTTCCTTGTGTAGATCTACTTCCTGATGTCTTCTTTCTCTCAAAATTCAGTTGTCTAAATAGTGGTGTTCTCTTTGGTGTATTAGTTGCACATGGGTTTATGTGTTCCACACTGACATTAATATGGATAGGATTGTTTCCTTCTCTTCCTGCTCTTGGACCTCTCGTCTTCCTCTCATATGTTGCGTGATGGATTTCCTCAATCTTCTCCACAGCCCGAAGACCCTCTACCTCTTCTTCATCACTTTCCAAGCCTTCCCTCGTGGCTACGACTCTCTTCTTGGTATTCCCCTTGTATTGGGAGGGTATTCCACTGTGAGTCTTTCCAGTTATCTCCATGATCCGCTTGATCTGGTCATCATCCATCATGATTGGGTCCAAGGCTTCCTCCTTCTTCCCTTTATCCACTTCTCCTTCCATTTCTCCTTTTTTTGTCAGTGCTTCCCCCCTTCCCCCATGTACATAGGGAAGTTTAGTTGTTTGAATCCATTGTAATTACACCTTTGTTATATAGTAGTATCTTAATAGAAGTATACATCGATCTAATATACCTTCCTCGAGGCCCACATAGAAATTCTTGCTCTGTTGCGTTGTATGACTTTTCTATATCTATTGCAAATTCCATTATAAATCCTGCTACAATATTGTCGAGCCAAAAGTCTACTGCGCGGGTGAATTTTTTGTTCACCTGTTGTAACTACTCAATCTGAACTGAGGTCTACTTTAACTGTCAGATCTGGTTCATTGTGTGGTTATCATTCAACCTCAATATCCACTCATACAATAAGTGTGGAAAATCATAGAAAAAACACTTCATGTAAATCAGTAAACACATACTTCTCAAGGTATTTGCACGGTGTTACTCTAGGGTTTATGTTATCCTTCTACGGAAACTCCAACTCCTTTGTCATCAACCAGCTTTCGATCTCTTCTTTTGTGGGATTCCATGGTCTCAACAACCCCTCCTAGCAGCTCATTCTTTTCATCATCTCATCATCCGATCTAGTCTTGTTTTGACCCGCCTTATGCAGATCTTACAAATTTTCAACAGATCCCATCTACTCAATCTTATACTGTTTCAACCACGACAACAAAACCATTTGATGGTTACTATTTATATGTCTAATTTTATATATTTAATACGCTTGACCCATGGTTCATGTCTACTAGGATTCCAACAAAGCATCTAAAACTATCGACCCTCCTAGTAAACCAGAAGGCAACTCAACACACAGAGTGCGCTGCGCGGTCTCACGCGAGATAGTCTTAATGGGTGACTGCAATACTCAAGTTTTTACAGTCTGAGATTAAGTGGGGATCTAGGAAGTGTGCACTAAGAGTTCTATTTAACTTATTAACTCAATAGACTGTCATTCATGATTATGCATGGAATATAATCAACTCATTCAATTAGCATACTAATATCTACTAGAAAACAATAATGAAACACATGCATCCAATCCCATAACACAGGTTTTATCATGGCTCACCCCCTCTTGGGCTACGTCCACAAAGATCTGGCTCTAAGCTCTTTTATTATGGTAGTTCTAAAACTACAGCGTCGTGCACTTTACAACTCCTCTTAGTCGGGTCGAGATCTATCATGAGGCAGACTAGATCGCACCAGGATCCTCAACCTGCGATCTAACCCTCAAGATCCACCCTCCTAACTCTCCTTTCACTCAACAATGTACAAAAAGGTTTCAACCAGTTTCTTGATACCTCTATCTCTTCTTACAGTAGTAGATCTTACTCCCTTGCAAAAGACGGTCTCTCTTTTCCATCGAACAACAGAACATCCTGCCTCTGAGACCTAGGTATCTATATTTATACATTTTCGTCTCACCAACCATTACAATGTATTGCAAAAACCCTAACCCTAACGTCATTAGGTCCTCCATGCACACGTGCATGCTACTCTTTCTTCTAGTTGTCACTTCCCTCGTGCATGCCTTCTTTCCCAAAATATTCTTTCTTTCTGCTTTGGCCCACTTCCAACAATCATCCAACTTATTTCTCCACCGAACATCTTGAAGACATATCCATTTGTCGACCTCCGTCGATCTACATATCCAACCTAGTCGGCGTTGACAAACCCATGTACATCTACTTTACCACTATCACCTTGAGGTCTCCTTGGTAGTATATAGCATAGTCATCCGTGCCACACAGATACCTGAATACTCTCTTGACAACTATCCAGTTCTCCTTTCCAGGTGTCGACATGTACCTACTCAACACTCCCACTGCATGGGCAATGTCTAGTTGAGTGTAGACCATCACATACATTAGAATACCAACAACACTTGCATAGGGAACATGTGCCATGTACTATATTTATTCTTATGTATTTTGACATTGTTCAACAGTAAGCCTTGTTCCCACATGAATTTGCACCTTCACCAGTTTGCAATCCTGCATGTTGAACCGTTTCAAAATTGTTTCAATATACTTTGTCTGATTCAACCAAATATTTCTAGTGGCTTGATCTCTCTTAATTTCCATTCCCAGAATGAAGTTAGTTGCACTAAGATCCTTCATGTCGAACTTGGAGGATACCTACTTCTTCAAATCCTTTATTGCATCCATGTTGTTTCCAATCAGCAACATGTCATCAACATACAAAGCTACATATATGAAACACCCACCTTCTTCCTTGGAATATATGCAGTGATCAACTTTGCTTCTCAGAAATCCTAAACTAAGGATGTATGTGTCAAACTTCTGGTACCACTTCCTTGGCGACTTCTTTAGACCATAAAGGGATGTTTTGAGTTTTCACACAAACTCTTGCTTTCCCTTTACTACAAATCCTTTAGGTTGTTTCATGTAGATTTCTTCTTCTAGGTCCCCATGTAGGAAAATTGTCTTCACATCCATATGTTATATATCCAGATCGGATGTTGTAGTGAGAGACATTAGTACTCTAATGGAAGTTAGTTTTGCAACAGGGGAAAAAATCTCACCGAAGTTGACTCCCTTGAATTGGGAATAATCTTTTGCCACCAGTCGAGATTTGAACTTATCGAATTTTCCTACGACATTCATCTTCTTCTTGAATACACACTTTCTACCAACAGGCTTTCTTCCACTAGGTAACTTGACTAAATCCCATGTCTCATTCTTGTACAAGGATTCTATCTCTTTGACGACGGTGTTCTTCTAAGGTTTACCCTCTACCGAGTCAACTGCCTCACCGACCGACTTGGTCTCATCGTCGATGGCAGTTAGCACCGATGTGGAACAAAATTTGGATGGACTATACCTCTCAACTGGTTTTCTTATTCTTTCTGGCCTCCTTACCACCAGAGTCAGTTTTTCCACCTCTTCTTTAAATTCATCCGACTCATCTGAATCATCTTCTTCGTTCCTCAGTTCAAACCGCACCATATTAGGATTATTCTTGGTCTAAAAAGCTTCCTCAGGCTCAGACTTAACTCCAAATTCTTTGAAGACCATATCTCTACTGTACACTATTCTCCTTTATGAAATATCCAAGAGCTTATATCTCTTCATTCCTTCTTTATATCCAATGAAAATACATTTGACTTCCTTCTTGTCCATCTTTCTCCTCTTTTCCTTGGGAACATGCAAAAATGCATCACAACTAAATACTTTGATATGTGCTACTGAAGTATTCTTACCATACCATACCTCATTTGGATTAGTGTCAACTAGTGTCAACTGCCTCCACCCATAATTCTTGTGCGAGCCCAACACCATTGAGCATGCTCCTTGCCTTATCCATCAAAATTCTATTCATTCTCTTGGCAACTCCATTTTGTTGTGGGGTATATGGTGTGGTATTTTGGCGTGATATGCCACACTTATTATAGAACTGATCAAATTCCTTTCCACAAAATTCACCACCATTGTTAGTCCTCAACACTTTAATCCTCTTTTCTATCTGGTTTTCCACAAGATATTTAAACTTCTTAAACCTATCAAAAACCTATGATTTCTTCCTCAGGAAATATATCCATGTCTTCCTAGAGAAATCATCTATGAAGGAGACATGATACAGGGATCCACTAAGTGAAGGAACTATAACCAGTGTAAATGTGTTGAACCTACAAAAAATAGATCTAGCTAGAAAATACCACACACATTTGCAGAGAGAAATTGAGAAAGAAGAAGCAAGAGAGAAAGAATGGAAGAATTCTCATTAACTATATTCCACACTCAAAGAGTGA
>JZKD02S1462578.1:94465-110389 GCA_000966675.3 Picea glauca
CTCAAAGAGTGAATAATTTCCAATAGATATAGGCTACATGAGTAACTAATGCTCCATAGTGGTGGTCTAGAGTGATTTTGACACACACCAGAAGTTACGGGAGTAAACTGCTACCTAGTCTAGTCTCTCAGGCAGTTACGGGAGTGAACTGTCACATCGCTGAGTTAACTAGTCAATCAGTCTTCAGTTAACTGACTAAACATAGAGTAGTGAGGAGTAGATCAAGGAATCAAGGGTAATGCGCCAGTCTGGTGATGATCCCAAGGCAAGTGCGCATTAGCATGATTATGATCCCAATGTTGCACGGTGACAAAACCAATGCAACATCTAAACTCAACTCAACTAGTCAAACTGAAGTGTCAAATGAAAGAGAATATTCTCCAGGTGGAATATTCTCCCCTAAAATATAGGAGACTGAATAATGACTAATTATGACTAATAAAAATAGAAAAACCTTAGGAAAAATAAATCCTAAGTGTGCGTGAAGTAACTCCAACATCCCCCCTGAACATCACTATGGTGAAAATAAAGAATGGGTCCTAACAACGAGGCCATGTTAGGTACCCAAATACAAAATATACACTGAAATAAAGTGAGGAAAGAGGGAAAACCTCATGGGAAAACCCCCCCTCAAGGTACAATGTATGTAAAAATAAATAAAATGAGAAGGAACAAAAAATAGTTGCTAAGCAACCTTGTCCTTCACTCCAAGAAGACCTCGCAATTGTGCAAGTTTGTGCTCGTTGAAGATTTTGTTGAAGATGTAGATGTCTGCACAGATCTGATGAAGTAGATGCATCATTTATATGTCCACACATATCCACTTTTTCTTCTTGTAATGAATAATATCCAAATAAAGTTTGGATGAAATTTTGAAAACTGTGCAGCCGTTTTCGAAAAAACACTAAAATTTTGTTGATTTTAAAATGATAATAACTTCACTTTCTCGGACTCCATTTCAAATGAATTTTTTTTTGAAATTGGATATTTTCCCGAGAGGAATTAAATATCCAATTTGATTCTGCAAATTTTTCTCAAAAAATATTAGAATTGAGTCTGATGTGCGTGGCTTCGTTTTTTTCTCCTGAGATGCCTGCATTGTGCATGGAAAAGTGTCTGCATGTCACCCCTGAGATGCATGCCATATATCTTCCACATGAAATTCAGAAAACAAATCTGAAATGGATTAGACATCATCTTCAATTATTGGGATACAAATTTGTGCAAATACTTGTGTATAAGACTCTTCAGAATAAGAGGCTTGATCTTCTGATGATTTCTCTGATGGCTCTATCTTTCCAATCCCCTACATGAAATATTAACAATATTATTTATTCCCAAATAGAACCTCCAATATGTTCCATAATTCATTTGGAGTGAAGTCTTGTGTGACATCACATACTTGGTGGATAATTTATGGAGAAATAGACAAGAAGATAAATCCTATGGCCATATCTTGTCTATTGAGAAAGTCATTTTTCTCATCGGCATAATCAGGCTCTACTTCCATTGCCATGGTTATTTGGTATAATCCTCTACTTATGAGAAGAAGTATAATCTTTGGCTTCCACTCCAAATAGTTATGAGGCATGAAAAGTATTATCAATGAGTACAACATATATTCCATCTTTTCTGCGTTCTTCAATCTTTAGTACCTGCAAAAATAATTTGTTGTAGCTTTTGCTTAGTAGTCCGTCATCTTTGATACCATGTAAATGTGTTGAACCTTCACAGAATAGATCTACCTAGAAAATACCACTCACATTTTCAGAGAGAAATTGAGAAAGAAGAAGCAAGAGAGAAAGAATGGAAGAAATCTCATTAACTATATTCCACACTCAAAGAGTGAATAATTTACAATAGATATCGTCTACATGAGTAACTAATGCACCATAGTGGTGGTCTAGAGTGATATGGACACACACCAACAGTTACGGGAGTAAAATTCCACCTAGTCTAGTCTCTCAGGCAGTTACATGAGTGAATTGCCACCTAGATGAGTTAACTAGTTAATCAGTCTTCAGTTAACTTAATGAACATAGAGTAGTGAGGAGTAGATCAAGGAATCAAGGGTAATGCACCAGTCTAGTGATGATCCCAAGGAAAGTGTGCATTATCATGGTGATGATCCCAATGTTGCATGGTAACAAAACCAATGCAACATCTAAACTTAACTCAACTCATCAAACTGAAGTGTCAAATGAAAGAAAATATTCTCCAGGTGGAATATTCTCCCCTAAAATATAGGAGATTGGATAATGACTAGTTATGACTAATAAACAGGGAAAAACCTTAGGAAAAATAAATCTTAGGTGTGTGTGAAGTAACTCCAACAACCGGGCCAAACACATCACTATGCACCAGTTCTAGAATCCCATTTGCTCTTCTCTCTAGATGGGAACCTCACTCAAATTTGTTTTCCATATATGCAATGTTTACAAAAGTCGATTTCTAAATCAAATTTAGGAAAACCTTTGACCATACATTTTCTTTTCATAGCTCAAAGTCCTTTTTCTCCAATGTGTCCCATCCTCTCATGCCATAACCTGGTCAGGTCAATTTCATCATGTCATGTCGAGCTGGTCTTAATCGAATTAGCTCGAGTCGAATCGAGTTGTGTCGACATCGAGTCTAGTTGAGTCACAATCGAGTCAATTTCAGTAGCAATGATGTTGTTTCATCTAGTCGAGTCGACATTCCCTAACATCGTGTACATGGTACTAATCCAAACTCTTTTCATTAATACCATCGCACCTATGACCATCTTGCACGAATCCTTCGGAAACATGTATGCACACCTGCATCACTCATCTTGCTGATAGATATCAGGTTTCTTTCCAAACCCCGAATGTGTAGCACACCTGAAAGGGTTCTTTTCCTCCCATCCTGTAGTGTTAGTTGGACTCTTCCCCATTCGATAATTCTGGTTGTCAAGTCATCCCCCAATAACACATCACCCCCATCATATCATTCATATTCACAGAACCATTCGTTATGTGGTGTCATATGATAGGATGCTTCTGAGTCAATCAAGCAAACATCTTGATCCGACTGTGTACTGGTTGACGCCATATATACATCACCTCCATTGTCTAAGGTCATCTTTCTTTTAGTTGACTGCGTCTCATTGGATCTAGCAATGAATTATGTTTCCTTCGACTTATAGTCCTTTTTATAATGCCCAACTTTACTACAATTCCAACATATTTGTGTCAACTGAATCGGGAATTTAGATCTACCCTTTGACTTGAACTTTCTACTGAATAATTTTCCTTTATTTATGTCTACCGATAGACCTCTCACTACTAGATCATATTTGTTCGATCCTTCCATGTTCTTCCTTCTCATTTATTCCAATAGTAGTGAAGAAACCACGTCCTCTAGTGTTAGTGTGGTTGTATTAGTCGCAATAGCCACGACTAAGCTATCCCATGAGTTTGGTAAAGAACATAATAGGATGATACACTTCTCCTCATCATTGATCTTAATATCCACAGACGATAATTGGATTAACACGATATTAAATGAATTTAAATGATCAATCACCGAATTTCCATCACTCATCCTCAGAAGATACAATTTATTTTTGAGAAACAACTTATTTACCCGAGATTTCAACTGGTATAAACTTCCTAGCTTGTCCCACAGTTTCTTGGTTGAATATTCACCTGAGACATTCAGTAGCACTGAATCTTCAAAAAAGATTTGAAACGTACTTATTTCTCTTCTTTCGAGTTTCTCCCATTCTTCTGTCGGCATGCCTGTCAACTGGGTACCTGGACAGACTATTGTCCATTGTTCTCAATCTACAAGAAGATATTCCATTTTAATCTTCCAAAGCTCAAAATTTTGGCTATTGAATTTTTCTATTTCTATTTTGGAACTGCTCGCCATTCTTTACCACAATATTTACATAATTTATGACTTGCGACTCTTACTGTACCTAGGGTTTAGTTCTTAGATTCAATATTTGCTATACTCACCAAAGCCTAACACCGCTCTGATAACTCTCTTGTCAGGGAAGACCTAAGCTCTGATACCACATGTCAGGAAATGAAAGACACTTCCACACTAATCCTAGTAGAAGAGAAGAAGAATTTAATCAAGAATGCAAATGACACAAGTAATCACACAGTACACCGAGATTTTACCCTAGAACCCTTAACCAACAAAAACCAACATTCCTTTGAGCGTTCTTCTCTATTGTTGTCTTATTCAATTTAATTAAAAGATTACATGTCTAACCTTAGTCCACACCTAAGACACAATCAACATCATACCCACTTGCTAGTGCAAGAACAACCCTATAGCCAATTTGTCTTACATATGCATGACCAACAACCTACAATTACACATGCATTAACCTGCATAAGTGCATTACAAAATTATTTTGCATTTTTGATTAGCCTTTAGGTCCTTACAACACACCTCTTTATAGGATTTACAACAGGAAAAAACCTAAATATTGGCACCCAAAAACGATTACAGATCCATGCATATCATTGGCTATAAATCCTGCAAATTCCGGGATTATGTTACAATCGACTCCAATTCAGGTTACCAGTCGACTACCAATTGACCTTCATTTGGTATCTAGCCGGTCATATCACTCCCACACTTCGACCTCTTTTCAGTTGAATTTATGCAGATATATTTGAATTCAAATTTACCCAGTCGACACCCTCGACCTTCGACTTGTTGTCAATCCACCTCAACCTTGACTGATGTCGATCCACCTTGACCTTTGAACGTCAATTGATCTACCTCGACTAGACTTTCACTTCAAAGAATATAACAACCCAAAAATAATTGTAGTAGTGTTATGAGTAAAATGGTAAAATATACAAGATACAATCTACATGGCTAAGTGAAGTCTCCATAGTAGTGATCTAGAGAGATCTAGACACTCATTGATAGAAATCGAAGTAATCTGTCACCTAATCCTAGTTAATTGATCTGTGCAATCATAAGTTAACTAATTCACAAGTGTAAAAGTGAGAGAAACATATGAAATCACAAGATATATGCCCTCTTGGCCACATGCATGAGATATGCGCACTCATGGTGAGGAAACCGAGGTGAACATGCAACTGTTGGTGATAAAAACAAGGTTTCTATGCATGAGTATCTCTACTAGTCTAATTGAGGTGTAATTGACTCTGAATTGAAGAGGATATGCACCCTATTTTGTAGGAGGTGCCCTAATTTGTAGGGGAAAATTCTTAAGAGAGAATATTCTCATCTATGGAAGTTCCCTCAACATTGGACTATCAACATTTGGAAAATAATTACCTAGGTGAGTGTGTAATATCTCCAACAACCCCTATGAACACTACTATGGTGTACATGAATGAATGGGTCCCAGAAACCAAGGCCATGTTAGGTACCCATTGTACAATCAATCTAAGAATGAGACACTGAAAAAATAGAGGAAAAAGAGAAAACTTCATGGGAAACCCCCCCTCAAAGTACTATGCATAAAAAAATGAATAAGGGACAAACACATTTGCTAAAACATTGTGTCCTTCACTCCAAGACAATCGTGCAAAAGGTGGAAATTATGCTCAGTAAATGTCTTGGTGAAGATGTTTGTAGTCTGTTCAGTGGATGGTTAATATTACAAATCAATGATCTTGTCATGTGCCATCTCTCTGATGTAATTCTGATCCAGATGGATGTCGATGGCCTCCCACCTATTCCAATTGGCTCATTTTGGCAGTTTTTCCCTAGTTTTCGGGTCCTTGACTTACAGGGCCGTTTTGAGGCCCTAAACAACGTTTTTAGGGCTTGCCACAATGAAAATGACCTTTGATATATAACAACAAAATGTGTATTCCTCGGATATACCTTTCCAACAGTCTATCATGCGCCTAAAACAAAGATTGTATGCAAAAGTTACGACCACGGGAAGTTGATGTACTAGCTTACCCAAACGAGGCCCACATGACTTTTGGCGCTTCATCTCCTAGGGTTAGGTTTTTGGATGTCTAGAGATTTTGACATTCCTATTGATTATAAAAATTCCTTGAGAGCCTCATTGTAATCATATTCTTTCAAACGAGCGCAGTGATCACATCTCTTCTCAGAGATGAGCTGCCAACATTCTAGCAAGCTTGTTTCCGCTGCATTTTACTGTTTCATCTTATTTCCTTATGGAATAGAAACCAATTTTACTGTATATCTGTTATTTTGTATTAAGCATATTTTGATAACAATATGTATTCATTTCGTTCTACAAATATATTTTGGATCAAATGCATATGGACCTCGATGTGTTTGGTCTAGTTCCATTGCACTAGGTCTTTGTAAAACTTCAGAGTACTCTGATTCTCACACCAAATGACAGTTAGACAATGGAACTGGAAGCCAAGCTCAATGAGGAATTTTTCAAGACAAATTTCCTGAATAGTGATGTTGACTGCTCCTTTGTATTTGGCCTTCGCTAATGATAGAGAATTAGTTGACTTCTTTTTTCTCGACCAACAGATGGGACTGGAACCCAAACTAAGCACATACCCAGATGCGGACTTGTGATATGTGCTATCACCATCCCAATAAGAATCAATGAAGCCCATTATATCCAATGCACAACCTGTTGTAGAGTAGATCCCATAATTGATGGTTCCCTGAACATATTTTAGGATGTGCTTGATAGCATTCTAGTGTAGCTGATGCAACTCTTGCATGTACCTATAAAATGCCCCTATTGCATATGAGAGATATGGTCAGGTGTGGGTGAGATATATAAGGCTCCCCACAAGCTGTCGATACAATTTATTGTCCAACACTAGTGTATCCATGCCATCCTCAATATGTACCCCAAACAGAAAGGGTGTGGTTTCCAACTTGCAGTCAGTCATGTGGAATCTAACCAAGAGATCCTTGACATACTTAGTCTAAGATAGCTTGATACATGAAGCATATTGATTGATCTCGAGACCAAAAAAATAATGCATTGGACCCATGTCCATCATAGCGAATCTATCATGCATATGTCTTTGACCACATCAATTGTTGAGGACAAACTTCATGTGATCAGGAGGTCATCAACATAGAGAAATAGGATCATCGTGGAATTTGATGTTATCATCACACTGACATTTAGATCTGAATTTCATCTAAAAAATTGTTGAGAAAGCAAGTAGGTATCCATCTTCACATACCATGCTCTAGGTGCCTGCTTGAGTCCATAGAGTGAATTTTTTAGTTGGCATACTAAGGATGAGTTATGTATGAAACATTGGGTTTATTCAATGTAAATATCCTTTTAGATATCCCCATGAAGAAAATAATTCTTCATGTCTATTAGGTGAACTTTCCACCCCTTGGTTGTTGCAATGGTAAGGGCCACTTAGATGGAGTCCATATTTTCTACAAGAGATAAGGTCTCATCATAGTCTATCCCATGGATCTACTGAAAACCTTTGGCAACCAGTCCTTCCTTATACATTCTCACTATTATGTTTTCTTCCTTCTTGATCCTATAGAACCATGTGCATATGAAAATATTCATGTCTATAGGAAGTGAAACTAGATCCCAAGTCTAGTTCTCGAGGAGAGAGTCATACTCCTCTTGCATAACGTCTTCCTAGAAGGGGTTCCCTGCAAACTTTGCATAGGTATGTGGGTATGAATCTAGAACCATATAGGAATTCATGGGAATCACTAGTTCGATAGTTGTGAGTGCATGAGGAGGACCCTCAAATTGAGACTTTGTTCTCCACTAATCTGTTGGATCCTCAACAAGGTCTCCTGCCACTTATAGAGTGGTTTGTGACCACTTGGGAATTTGTAGTGGCTCATCATATGCATGCTCATCATTGGCATGCTCATCATCTTCCAGATCAGATTCAAAGCTCAAATCTAAACCATGATCTGAGTGAGTGGACTCATCATCACCGATGTCTAGTGCATGAAATGGTACATAGGTCTCTACATGTGGATTTGATGGTGCATGTAAGTGATCTTCCTCAAAATGAACACTACGCTCAATGATTAGAATGTCAGTAGAGGGATCAAGTAACCTATAACCCTTCATATCATCTAGATATCCCATGAATATGCATGCAATACTCTATAGATCTGATGCTTTCCTCTTTTTAGAGGGTACGTGGGCCCATGTGTGTGATCCAAATTTTTTAAAGTGGGTGAGTTCCAGTTTGCTACCACTCCATGCCTCAAAGGAGGTTTGGTCCTTGACATATTTATAAGGAGATATTTTCTAAATGTGGTTAGCAAAATCAAGTGCCTTATCCCAAATCTTGGGTGGTAGAGGTCTTGCATTCAAGATGCAAATGGTCATCTCCTTGAGGGATCTGTTCTTCCACTCGGCTACTCCATTCTATTTTAGAGTGTAAGGTACTTTGTGCTGCAGTTGTATACCTGCCTCTAATTTTTTTATTTTATTTTTATCTTGGTTCACATATACCCCCACATTGTCTCTCTGTTACACATTATTTTTGTCCTCCCTATGACCGTTAATGATGTAAACCTATTTGTTGCCTTCAGAGGGGTCAGTGGCTTGAATTCCTGAAGAAAGAAGGTAGACAAATTTTTCCTGAGAGAAGAAATTGGATTTTCCTTTGTAAAAACCTTATTAAGGAGGGTTTCCGCAGGTTGCAATATTCACATGGTGTGGAAATGCTTGATTTCTGCAGGCTTCTCTATAGCTAGGTTGCGGAGTTTCCACAGGCTGCACTATAGCTAGGGTGTGGTGGCCTTCGCATGTGGGAAAAACGAGCATATTCTCTATGCTTATAGAAGGAGAAGATTCTATGGTGAGGTGGCCTCCGAATGGTTTGGATCTTACTCGCTTTCATGATTTAGTGGGATCATCCTAACTTCCTCACCTTATCCTCTTCAACTTATAAAAGGAGAGGAGCTTTCATGGAGAAAGTTAGCTTGGATGAACTTGGATTAGATTGGCTTGTTATTGAGTTTTGTAGCTTGGCTTGGGATTGATTTGTCAAGATAGATTGTTGGTATCAGAATCTGTGGAGAAAGAAGTGTGTGGGAAGCAAGGAAATGTTGGAAGGAACCTAACAATATCAAAGCATTAGTTGTATCTTTCTTCCACATTATTTAATATAATACAACGACATGTCTCTTTCCCATAAAATCATTCTCATTTTATTACATGACTCCTTGATCACATGTATAAGTTTTCATTGAATATATTATTGTTTCTTTCACTTGGGTTGGTTTGTGTCATTGCAGATTTGATCGCACAAGAGCACCAGAGAGAAGTAGAGACAACAAAGATATAAGGAAGCGATATCTAAAGGTATGTCATCCATTCCTTATTTGGTAGTAAATTCAATGATTGTAACTTAGGGAAAGCATCATGTCCTGTCTTGTTTTTTTCTAGATCTAGGTTTATCTAAGGAGATCAATTTATGTTCGCATTTACCGATTTATCCAACAACACTAAGTCTCTGCTTGAGCTTTGAAGTCTTTGAGATGCTCAAAAACCTCTGACTTTTGCCTGAAAAAATACAACCAAGTGTATCATGATAAATCATAAATCATCAATAAATGTAAGAAAATACCTTTCTTTTTTTATGGATGGATGAGGAAAGGGTCCCATCATATCATTGTGGATGAGGTCCAAAGGAGAGGAGGCCCTCTAGGCCTTCCTTTTCTCAAAATTCTCCTGAGAATGATTACTGCTATGGGGAAATTCCCCCTAAACTGGGTCTAAGGAAGAGGCATAGCGATAAATCTTTTAAAATACTGAATTATCTTTAATCTACCCCAAAACCATCTAGACTAAGTGATAAAAGAAAGAGAGAAGAGAAAATTAATGAGTGCACCTTAAACCCTTATGGTTGACGTAAACCTCTTTCACTTGTTGTTTCCTCCTAGATCACAGATCTCCTCTCAAAGATGACCTGGAAGGGGTTAAGAATACAATGAAACAACATATACAATCTCTAGTGATCACTTTAAAATCCTAAATATATATATAAATGCTCAAATTAACAAGAACAATTACATATAGGGTTTTGGGACAAACATAATCTATTTTATTCAAATTCAAGATAAAAGGTTACAACCTTTGTCTGCAAACACTGCTCTACGAACCAATTCTAGGCTCCTATGTTGTGGCTCCAAGTGCATCAATCCCACATAATATTCTCACAACCAACATAGCATCAAGGGAAGAGGGAAGGGTTGCATAGGGAGAATGGATGGAGGGGAAAGCTGAGGCTAAAAATCAGAGCAAGATGCAAATCTTGGGCAATGAGAGGGAAAGGATTTTGGCATAGTTTTCTTATTCTCTTGTTCATATATCTAAATGACTCCCCAATACCTCTTTTTATATGATAAAAATATGGTTATTCATTTTGGGAACGGGCTACAAGGGGTAAAAGGTGTGAAATACATGCATTTTTGTATTTTTTTCAACTTTTGGAAGTAAACACGAGCTAACTAGAATGCATCAAGTGTATGTGCGTGGGATAACTAGCATGCAACAATAATATGTATGCGGGCTAACTAGCATGAAGCTCGCGTGTGTACGTAGGCTATTAGTGCAACAAGGCACGTACAATATCAAAAAAATGTTTTTTTAGAAGGAAACCTCAACAGTATGTTTGGAAAATTATGCAAATGGATGGGCCAATGTCTTGAATGCATAGATGTGGAATTTTTGGACTATAACATATGCCCCCTAATTTGTGAGGTCAGAAGAGAAATCGATGGCCGAAATACATTACAATATCTTTACACAGTGGGAAGGCATGGAGTTGAGTGAGTTCGAGACAAGTGTTCGTGAGCGTGTCATCTACAAAATAATGATAATCTCTCCAAGGAGGGCATACCCATGCTTGGGATAAACTAAGCATGGCTACCAATCAAGTACACTACAGATTCATGTCATAAAAATAATCATGACTACAAGACAAATATGAATGTCTATAAAGTGTAGCTGTGAAAAATACATAATGGATCTACATCTCAAAATCATCTAAATATATACAAGTACAATGTGATATGTATCCTCATGAAGCATCAATGCATGTGGCTGGAGATGATAACTTCATAGCTCGAGAAACAACTTCAAGATATTCAAAACTCAGGTAGGAGTACAATAGTAGTGTAAGACTCACTACTCCGAGGTCTTCGACATGTCATTGGGGAAAGACTAGAGGACCTCAATCATCAGGCACAAAACTTCATTGATTCTGAATCCGAACTTGACTAGATTCTTGGGATGGCCAGCTCATGAAAGTCAAGAGATCAACTGCATAATTGATGAAGGAGCATCGTCAGAAAATCCCACGTGGAGGGACAACTCAGTGCCATAACGCGGATTTTTAATTATTTGGAATCTAAAAGATGATGTTTCTTGTAGATCTGTTTTGAATGGATGATTGAAGAAGAGAGAAATGCTCAGAAGTTGAATGATCGCGAGAGATCTAGGAGTTTCACTCTCAGAATTTAATGTAACAGGGCTTGAGTAGTTGTTAGTTGTTACTTTGATAGGAGAGGTAGTCGGAGGGAACCCTAGAGGACCTCTTGTATATGTAGATGTATTGTATTCCTAAATGAGGCTTCTGCAAATTAGTAGGAGATTGTTGTGATTTAGTTACTTTTTTATCATAGTTGTAGCCATTTACGTTGAATGAATATAATAGAGGAAATTTGATCCAATGCATGGTGTTGCTATTGTTTACAGTTTCTCTGTTATTTTGTGGTTCCATGAATGAATGAGTCATATTATTGAATGTATGAAATTGTGAAGTGTTAAGTTTTAATTGCTTCTCTTCTTTGAGTTCATGCAAGGTGTGCATATTGTTTGCAAGGAGTGCATCGACAGAGTCTATTTTGAATCAGAATCTCAAGAGAGGTATCGTTGAATTTGTATCAAAAGAAGTGCACAGATGATCTAAAAATGAAGAAGACTTGAAAAACTTGAATAATTATTGCAAGTGAAATGTTATGTGTTTAAAGCAACAGGATCAATTTGCAACACATAAATTAAGGATTACTTATGCAAAATACTCATAGACAGCAGCATAAACATTGAACATCAACACATAAACACAACAACTTGATAAAGGAGTTCACCCCTCTCTGGGCTACATCTCTTGGTCCAGCTTCCAATGGATCATTATTATTAAATTGCTCAAAGTGCTCAAAAACATGCCTTACAATGCTTAAAATGACAAACCGACTACTTCAATGGCTCCACAGCGTCCCAAAACCCCTGTCTGGGCTCTTTCGGCACCTCAATCGGTCGAAAAATGAAGAAGATAGCCTCCTTGAAGTCTTCCTCTTCAACTTTGTTGTCTCTAGTTCTACAATTCGTACCCTCCTTCAGCAAACCTGGCTCACATGCTCTTTTAAGCAGAAAAACCTAGTCTCGTATGCAACCGCGCACCGGTACAAACCGTAGGACGGTTAAGGTGCCTCCAGCGCCTAACCGCCTCGGCACCTGGGCATATGGCATGTGACCTCGCGCGTTTGAAAAAGTGGTTAAACACGTTTTAAAACCGTGGAACTAATTGTGTAACTCCCACACATTTAAAACATGGTTTATACAATGGTCATATGTGCAACACATAGACCGTGGGCTAACCGTGCGCACATATGCAATGGTTATACATACAACACGGCCATATAATATATTACAACAAACCGCGGGTTAACAAACCGTGCGCATATATCCAACCGTTCACATAACACAATGTCATATCCCGTGGCTATAATATTAAAACCCCGCGCAAATAATCAGGCTTACACCATGATTATATGTTGTTATAAATGACCACGGGCCGGGGCTATGCCCTGGCCCAACCCCCCGCCCATATTACATTTTCACGAATTCAAATGTATTCAATCACATAGTTTAAACAAGAACTAATATGTGGCCCAATGGCCAGGCGGTCGTGCGAAGTCGTTGGCTCTGTGGGGAGGTCCCAGGGTCGAACCTCGTGGAATCCCATAACCTTTTACACAACAATAATAAACCAACCATATAGGGACACGTGGCGCCCATGGATTGGGCCACGTGTCCACACCTTATCAACCACTTATGACACGTGTCAACACCCGATTGGACAACCATCAACCAATAAAAACATGCCACATCATCCCACTGCCATGTCATCATGATGGTACGGCCCTGCCATGTCACCATATAGACTGTACGGATAGGTACAGTCAGCATCCAAAATTTTGCCTGTTTGGCTTGGCGGATAGATCGCGATAACTCCTTCATACGGACTCCGTTTGCGAAAGTAAATATACCGTTGGAATCAGGAAGACGAGACAGACGCAATGACATTATTTTTGTCACATTCCGAGCACTTTGAAAATTGAGCAAAATTTGATCCCCTGATCAACAGAGCCGCACAAAGGGTGTGTAGGTCGATTTGAGTAATTGAATCCCTCAACCATAGGAAAGGTTGAAGGATATCTGTTGCAAGGAGTGCACAGAGTTGGAAAGTTTCTAAGTGTCAAAGAGCTATCATGAAGGGTCACAAGGTGTGCGAGAAGGATTCTTGAGAATCTCTGATTTTGCAGAGTGGAACAAGCTCAGGAGAGATAGAGGTTCTGAAGAGTTTATAGGAAGAGCCGAGGGTTTAAGTCACCTCGTATAACCAAGCTCAGAAGAGACAGCGGTTTCAAAGTTCAGTTGAAACCACTTAGAAACGTTTCTAAGTGTTAAAAGTTTGATTTGTTTGAAGGAGGAGTGAAAGCCTTCGAAGTATACGAAGGAAGACATCTAAGAAAGGTTAGATACCCAAAGTATTTGATAGGGAGGAGCCCATCGAAAGGTACCAAAGTAACGGTAGAGATCCCTTCGGGGAAAGTTACGATCATTTATAGTCGTTGTTACACATCAAAATTACTCACTTTGATAGTGTTTCAAGTGTCGTCATTACAAAGGTTGCAAGTGTCGCATTTTGCTCACAAGGTCGCAAGTGTTGTATGTTGCTCACGAGTGTCGTAAAAACATCAAACAAAGAATGTTGCCATGATGCCTATATCGTGCCTATAACGACATGAGAAAGACACTTGAAACACCTCAAACATCTGATTTGGAAGAGGAGAAATGAGTTAACAGGCTTGCAAACCATTTGCCACCTGAAAGCACCTCAAAAACTGAGTTTTTGGAGAGGAGCGCTCCCCCTTACACTACCTCGGAGTGCCGGTGCTCCCCCATACAATGTCAGGGAGTGTTATAACGCTCCCCTGGCCCTTTTGAGGGAGCGTTATAGATTTTGAGAGCACTGGCGCCCCCTAAAGCTTACTAGGGAGCGCTACAATGCTTTGATGGCCCTTTTGAGGGAGCGCTACCTATTCTGGGAAGTTGTTATACTGTTGAGATGGATGGGGGAAGCATCTTTTCATTCTTAGAAGGTAGTTGAGCTCAAATCCCTGATCAATCCATGATCTTAGGGCAGGTCCTCAACTGAAGGAGGAAAATCCTCAACCTCCCCAAGGATATCTCAAGTGGTTAAAGCCTCTCCAAGGCTATATAAGAAAGATTTCTAATGGTGAAAAGGGGCTTCAAAATGGAGAATTACACCAAACTTATGATCTCATAAGTGGTGTTGGAACATAGCTGAGAGGAAGAACTGAATGTATGAAACTTATGATCTTGGAGGAAATTTACAGTCAGCCAAAGAAGAGTAATCAGTGAAGCTGTTGTTATCTAGGTTGTGGATCTTTCAGGCAAGGGTTAGACGAAGAGGACTTGACAAAGCTGTCGCATTCGCATCTACGATTGTAAGTACTGTTGTCGTTATTCTCATTAATATGACAAGCTTGGCCTGTTTCTTTCTAGTTTGTGTCTAATGTCACATGAACTTATCATCTATTTGTAGATCTGTTTTCAAGCTAATGTCAGTAGAGTAGGAAGTGGTCATATCTTGTTTTGTCCATAGACCTCAGCGAGGAGCAAAAGGATTGGAGCTGGAGCGCAACTCGGAGCGTGCAGGGACAAACGTCGATTAAAAGGTACTTCTATTGTCCTTCCTTCTCATGCATTAGTCTTAGATAGATTTGAAAGGAAGTTAGTGTCCACGTTAAGCATTTTTTCTGTCTAGGGTTAAGGTCAAGCCTTAGAGGTTGATCTACTTGTCTGCAGGCAGATTTTCCTACAACAGAAACTGGCGACTCCACTGGGGAGATAGCCTCGAATCAAAACCCTTTGTTTGGATTTTTCTCCTAATTGACCTTGTTCTGTCCCTTGATCGTTTCAAACCTGGTTCACCCCTCTTTGATTAGTTTCATGAGCTGATTGGCTCCTTACCTTGTCACATTCAGTATATTTGTCAAGTTCAGATCTCATTTTTTGAAATTTTTTGACATTTCTAAGACTTTTAGACCCTGGCACCCCTGACCTAGTGTTATCAGAGCGCCAGTGCTTCCTGTAGCCCTACACAGAGTGCTATAACGCTCTTTTCCCCTGGCAACAGAGCGCCAGCCTCCTTTTGGCCCAAAAACCCTCCACAACTGCATTTTTCAGGGTTTTCCTCTGTGGTTCTTGTGCTGAATGATCTAGTGAGTCAATTTCTCTTTTTGTTTAGCCTTGACATCAGCCTTGTTGAAGAACAAACACCTTTTTGATTGAATCTTGTAGCCTTTTTCACCTATTTTCATTTGAGTTTTCCTCTTGAGTAAAGATTGAGATCTATGCATTGCTTTTCTTTTCTCTTCAGTTGAGTAAAACCCTGGTGAAGGTCATCAAAGGCCTACAGACCCCTTTATCTTGATTTCAGTCAAAATCATTGTTCTTCAGCTCTTTTTTTTGGGTGTGAAGTTTGTCTTTTTCTTTGATTGTTTCTTTTCTTTCGTTTTTTCGTTTTGATTGCTACGAAGGGTGTATTGTTTGTGTGATTTTTGCTTATGCTAGTTTGGTTCTCATTCATACCAAGAAGACAATTAGCAAAGTTAAGCATTGTGATTGTA
>JZKD02S1462578.1:118118-147494 GCA_000966675.3 Picea glauca
CATATGGGACTGAAACCTTACTTCTTCCAGTTCATTAAACAAAGGAAGAGGAACTTACCGAAGGTAAGTTATATCGAGCATGTGTTATCCTCCTCGAGCTCATTAAATTAAAAAGAGGTATTCATCTATCTGGATGGGGGAAAAATTGAAAGGAATAAGCCAAGCAGTCTCTTGAGAACACCATCTAGCACTTCTTAGAGTCGCCCTTGAACATGGCACTTTGTCATTTGCCCATATCATAGTCCGCTGAACCTCTACACTGAGCCAATCTTTGAGTTTCCTTTCACTCCCTTGGGTCACTCGATGCAAGTCACAGTATCCATTGCATAATTTTGGTCCATTCCATGTTTTGTTGTTGTGCCTCAGTGTTCAAGGGAAGTATCCGCCTCGAGAGTCAGCCATCCCTAATATCTTGCCTCAAAACCTGTGTCAGTCCATATACATTTGATCTACCAATTACATCTCCATATCCGTTTCATGTCGTTGATGGGGGATACATTAAGGCCCTCCCTCGACGAGTCTATCCCTGTTGACTCCAACACATTATCCAAGAATCAGACTTAGAAACCAGTTAGTACTTTGGGACCTGCATGCCTCAATGGCAGGCCTCCTCACATTCGACAGTGGGTTTACATCATTGACCCCTGATCGAATGATTCCATGGGTGTTCGACCTCAGCTCATCTATTCACATGCGCTGGAATGTACTAGGGTACCTTGGGAATCATTGACATTAATGGTGATCTCCCTCGTACTTGTTAACGGTTTACCTCATTGACCGGTAATCAAGTGGTTTTTGCTATGTTCGATGTCAAGACATCCATTCACATGGTCAGATTCATACCATATTGGGATTGGTATGAAGACCCTGGGTTGAGCCATCACTTTGATATATGCTTCGCCCAGGCTGCGAAGGAGTTCTATTGAACAATGACATGTACACTGTTACATAGATCCACTTTGTATGGGTCGTGGCTATGTCTTATCATCTCGTAGATCCACTGTGTATTCTTCGTGGCTACGATCAGTCTGAGTCACTAAAGTATAGATCCACATTGTATCTTTGGTGGCTATACCCCTTTTTGTCAATACAATTATGGATCCGCAATGTATTTTATGGTGGCCATACCTTACAAGTCTCAGTCTCCCAAGCATAGGTATGCCTGCCTTGGGTTTTGAATATGTCATGATATTTGTTGGATGTTTGTGTGCAGTTTCCATCCGGTTCTCCGAGTCTATACCCTTGCTTGAACATCTACAAAGTATCTCAGTTATCAGTTCCTATCTTCTAACTTCATACTTTGGGGGGAAATCTGTTACACATCAAAATTACTCACTTTGATAGTGTTGCAAGTGTCGTCATTACAAAGGTTGCAAGTGTCACATTTTGCTCACAAGGTCGCAAGTGTCGTATGTTGCTCACGAGTGTCGTAAAAACATAAAACAAAGCATGTTGCCATGATGCCTATGTCATGCCTATAACGACATGAGAAAGACACTTGAAACACCTCAAACATATGATTTGGAAGAGGAGAAATGAGTTAACAGGCCTGCAAACCTTTTACCACCTGAAAGCACCTCAAAAACTGAGTTTTTGGAGAGGAGTGCTCCCCCTTACACTATCTCGGAGTGCCGACGCTCCCCCATACACTGTCAGGGAGTGTTATAACACTCCCCTAGCCCTTTTGAGGGAGCGTTATAGATTTTGAGAGCGCTGGCACCCCCTAAAGCTTACTAGGGAGCGCTACAACGCTCTGATGGCCCTTTTGAGGGAATGCTACCTATTCTGGGAAGTTGTTAAACTGTTGAGATGGATGGGGGAAGCATCTTTTCATTCTTAGAAGGTAGTTGAGCTCAAATCCCTGATCAATCCATGATCTTAGGGCAGGTCCTCAACTGAAGGAGGCAAATCCTCAACCTCCCCAAGGATATCTCAAGTGGTTAAAGCCTCTCCAAGGCTATATAAGAAAGCTTTCTAATGGTGAAAAGGGGCTGCAAAATGGATAATTACACCAAACTTATGATCTCATAAGTGGTGTTGGAACATAGCTGAGAGGAAGAACTAAATGTATGAAACTTATGATCTTGGAGGAAATTTACAGTCAGCCAAAGAAGAGTAATCAGTGAAGTTGTTGTTATCTAGGTTGTGGATCTTTCAGGCAAGGGTTAGACGAAGAGGACTTGACAAAGTTGTCGCATTCGCATCTACGATTGTAAGTACTGCTGTCGTTATTCTCATTAATATGACAAGCTTGGCCTGTTTCTTTCTAATTTGTGTCTAATGTTACATGAACTTATCATCTATTGGTAGATCTATTTTCAAGCTAATGTCAGTAGAGTAGGAAGTGGTCGTATCTTGTTTTGTCCATAGACCTCAGCGAGGAGCAAAAGGATTGGAGCTGGAGCGCAACTCGGAGCGTGCAGGGACAAACGTCGATTAAAAGGTAATTCTATTGTCCTTCCTTCTCATGCATTAGTCTTAGATAGATTTGAAAGGAAGTTAGTGTCCACGTTAAGCATTTTTTTGTCTAGGGTTAAGGTCAAGCCTTAGAGGTTGATTTACTTGTCCGCAGGCAGATTTTCCTACAACAGTCGTCATATCAGAGAGGAGTCGAACAATGGCTAGCAGCGAGTTCCATTGGAACTTCACGGATCAAAAGATTTGAAGAGTTTAGGAGTGAAAAAGTATCGAAGTCTGAAGTTGTGAAGAGATCCTAGCTGTTGGCTGGAAAGATGGGACGTGGCAATGGATAAGCAAATTTGGGTATTCACGATTTAGAGAAATTGCACCAAGCAATTTTTGCGAAGTAGATCTTAGATGTTGGTTGTAGAGGGTTGTGGACCGTTGATCTGGTTCGAGAGACTTTGTCGATCCAGACTTCGGAATATTTGTGTGGGGCAAGGTACAAACTTCACGAAGTTGTGAAGTGCAGAGTAGTTCTGGACCGTTGGATCCAAAAGGGAAAATGGAGGATATCCATGCATTTTAGAGAAAAGGTACTCTGGAAGAAAGCAGGTGCGGAGTTGGGAGAACTTCTGACGGGTCAAGATCCGAGGGAAGATATGGGTTGTCCAAGTCCAAAGGATAGGTCTCATAAGATCCCGTGCTTCAGAGAAGAAGCATTCTGGAGGAAAATGGAGAAAGGGTGGAGCGAAACTTGCGGAGCTCTTGAGTAACATACTCCATCCAAGCCGTCCATTAGGAACGACAGGTGTCAGCATATCGTGGACTCTGGAGGTTTGTCACTATGGAGGATTTGCATAGAGGTTGCTCAAAAAGTGCTAAAGCATTGGAGCTCAAAGTTGTTGAGGGTCATCGAATTCGGTGAAGTCTGTGGATCGTTGATTCATAGAGGGGGCACGTGGAGTGCGAAGATTCACTCTGGGGAAAGGACGTTTCAAAGGAAATTGAAATTCGAGAACATGAGAACTCCCGAAGGGTGGAGTTCCGGACTTCATCTAAATCATCCATTTAAACAAGATGTGTGGTGAGCGATTAGTCACTGCGGAGGATTTACACTCTGAGAGAAATAGCACATAGGAGCATTGACTGCTAGTCACCAGGAGTGGAGACGAAGAGAAGATATAGACAGTTGATCGGAGCAGATGCGTGGCACCTCGTCTATAACTTCGGGTAGAGAGCACTCAGGGAGAAAGGTGTGTTCAGAGAGCTCATAACTCCCGAAGTGAGGGGTTCTGGAGCACCCCAGAGGTTAAGCCCCGGGTCACAGCCTGAGGTCACATGAAAATAGGGACTAGTGGGAGGATCTAGTGCCCGTTGGTGTTGAGAAATTGAACAACGCTAAGGAGAGGGCCTACAGGTTCCATATGACCTACGCCTTAGGAGGAAAGAGGTCCCGTGTATAAGTTGATTTGGGGTCTAGTAGAGGCCCAAAGAGTGGATCTGGCTCCTTGATTATAACAATCCTAGACCGGGAGGTCGCGTAACCTCGAAGGAGGAAAGGGGGTCTGCATCAAGTGGTAGCAGAGCCTAAAAATTTTTCTGCAGATCGTAGGCAATGGAGAGACGGTGAAAGGAGATACTCTGATACCATCAAGTGGTATCAAAGAACAATTGTTGTCTGTATATTTCAGGCAAAAGGAAAGAAAGGGAATGAATATAGTTTGCTACCGATGAGTAGTATCAGAAAATAGAGTCCTCCCGTAGAACATCAGGTGAAGGAGGAGACATAGTATTGATGCTTTGTGAATGATGGTTGCACATATGTAGCAGAAGATAGGCAAACATTTGGGATGTAGGAGAAGTTTGAGATTCTCTCAGGTGCAAAATGATCCACAGACTTTCCAGGAGGCAGAGAGAGACAAATATGGTTACTGAATTCCATAGGGGTGGTCAACGAGAAGACCACCAACAGAAAAACAAAGACGATATAGAAAAAGAGCTTAGGGAGATAAGAGAAAAAATGGAAAATATAGCATTAAAGATGCAACAGGAGGCAAAGGTACACTAGAAGTACGAATGACCTTTGAAGAAGAAAGAAAAAATTCCTGTTGAAAAGTTGTTGACCGAAAAGCAACAACATGTATTGAAAAGGTGGTTGAGGCATGCTAAAAACCTCAGTGACATAGAGGAGATGGTTCACATCTGTGAGACAAAAACTGGAAAAACCCTCAGTGATGATGAGGAGAAGAGATCAGTTAAGGATCTCATAAACTAACAGGAGGGAAAAAGTGAACTTTCAAGTTTCCAAGTGGGAAATGGAAGGAGATCAGTGGATGATCTCAAAGACTTCCAGGAGGGTAGTGATGGAAGTTCAAATTTCCAGGTGGGAAAGGGGGATGAAGAGAGACTATCTGAAAGTATCAAGAGCTCATAGGTGATTTCATCTCATCAAGGAGTGTTGATAGAAGGATATCATAGGATTATTCTAATCGTTGAGGGAATTTAGATATTCCTGCCAAATAGTCCAGTAGAGGCTATTACAAGCATTGAACATGAGGAGGTGATGCAACAAGCATCCAAGAAAGAGGCCATAGAGACAAATGATTTTAAGACTATCTGTGCTTATGATGCAGGTGAAATAGAAGAAAGAAATCCAACAAATACTGTCAAAGAGGAGGAGGAGGAGTAGACACTGATGTCTTCCCCAACAAAAAAGGAGGAGCATGTAGTTTTTCTCACTCAGTGGGATATGGAAGTGAATTTTCTAGAGGATTGGTTGAACAATCCATAACCAGAAAAGGACTGCCAAGATGCATTCATACAAAGAGGAATAGAATGCTAGCATGAGTAGACAATTGAGGAAGTTGGAGACATGCCAGCCAGGGAGATGACATAAGTCAATTTGCTAGAAGAGGAAGTTGAGAAGCAACTCAGTGGTGGGACTGTAGAAGTGGAATCTACAGAAAGGTGGCCATCTAGTGCCATGGAAGATGAAGATAACATGAAGGGTCAGATTGATCAGATTGGTAAGAAGGAGAAAGAGCACACACTTTAATGTGCCCAAGAGATGGAGAAAGAAGAGAATTCAGTGGAATTGCTCAAAACATCTAGTGAGGGAGATGAACATGAGGCAACTGTAGAATTGGGATCTACAACATAAGGAGATGGGTATTCAGAGGAATGGAAAAAAAAATTCAGTTGGGAGGCTGAACAGAAGATGACTGCAACACTGGAGTCTGTAGTAGAAGAGGAAATAGAAAACATCAGTTTTGCTAATCTATGTGAAGAATTTGAAGCATTGGAGAGAAGGGTAAATGTGCAGAGGAGGCACATCCAACAAGTCAGGTTGGAAGTTGATGAAAGGGAGATGCAAAAGAGTGGGATGAAGGAGAATAACTAGCCATTGGACCAGCTGGAAGAGGTGATAGAAGATATTAAGAGGTTGATGTTAGAAGCAACACAAGAAGCCGTTAGTAGAGAAGGATGGAACAAAAGAGAACCTACAGGAGAAGCAAGTCAGAAGAAGAAGCAAGGAAAAGGACCAGATGAACAGATCCAAGAGAAAGTATGGGACCCTAGAGGATCTCAACAACATGGCAGAGGGAGCCATGAGCAGGAGCTCATGATTTTCCCAACAGTGGAGTATGATGCAGGAGCATTGTCAGCAAAGCCCACGTGGAGGGACAACTTAGCACCATAACGTGCCTTTTTAATTATTTGGAATCTAAAAGCTGTCATTTCCTGTAGATCCATTTTGAACAGATGATTGAAGAAGAGTGAAATGCTCGGAAGATGAATGATCGCGAGAGATCTGGGAGTTTCACTCTCAGACTTTAATGTAACGGGGCTTGAGTAGTTGTTAGTTGTTACTTCGATAGGAGAGGTAGTCGGAGGGAACCCTAGAGGACCTCTTGTATATGTAGATTCATTGTATGCCTAAATGAGGCTGCTACAAATTAGTAGGAGATTGTTGTGATTTAGTTTTTGTTTTATCATAGTTGTAGACATTTACGTTGAATGAATATAACAAAGGAAATTTGATCCAATGCATGGTGTTGCTATTGTTTACAGTTTCTTTGTTATTTTGTGGTTCCATGAATGAATGAGTCATATTATTGAATGTATAAAATTGTGAAGTGTTAAGTAAGTTTCAATTGCTTCCCTTCTTTGAGTTTATGCAAGGTGTGCATATTTTCCGCAAGGAGTGTGTCGATAGAGTCTATTTCGACTTAGAAGCTCAGGAGAGTTACCGTTGAACTTGTATCAACAAAATTGCATAGAGTTACGCAAAGGGTGTGTAGGCTGAGTCGAGTGTTGGACTCCCTCAACTAGAGGAAAGTTTGAATGATCTTTGTTGCAAGGAGTGCACAGAGTTGGAAAGTTTATAAATGTCAAAGAGCTATCGTGAAGAGTTGCAAGGTGTGTGAGGAGGATTCCTGAGAATCCATGATTTTGCAGAGTGGAACAAGATCAGGAGAGATAGAGGTTATAAAGAGTTCAGAGGAAGAGTCGAGGGTTTAATTTACCTCGTATAACCAAGCATTGAGTTCCATCAGAACTTCACGGATCAAAAGATTTGAAGAGTTAAGGAGTGAAAAATTCTCGAAGTCTGAAGCTGCGAAGAGATCCTAGTTGTTGGCTGGAAGGTGGAGCCTAGCGATGGGTAAGCAAATTTGGGTATTCATGATTCAGAGAAATTGTGCCAAGCCATTTTTGTGAAGCGTAAATTATATCTCAGTCGTCAGTTGTAGAGGGATGTGGACCATTGATCTGGTTTGAGAGACTTTGCCGATCCAGACTTCGAAAGATTTGTGTGGGGAAAGGTACAAAATTCACGAAGTCATGAAGTGTGGAGCGGTTCTGGAACGTTGGATCTAGAAGGGCACGTGGTGGATTTCCACGCATTTCAGAGAAAAGGTACTCTAGAAGAAAGAAGGTGCAGAGTTTGGAGAACTCTCGAACGACTAGGAGCTGAGGGCAGATCTGGGTCATCCAAGTCTGAAGGACAAGTGTCATCAGATCCTGTGCTCTAGAGCAGAAGCACTCCAAAGGAAAGTGGAGAAAGGGTGAAGTGAAACTCACAGAGTGCCAGAGTAACGGACTCCATCCAGGTCGTCCGTTAGGAAGGACAAGTGTTGGCATATCGTGGACTTTGGAGGTTTGTCACTATGGAGGATTTGCATAGAGGTTGTTCGAAAATTGTCGAAGCACTAGAGCCTGAATTTGTTTTAAGTTGTCGATCTTCGGTGAATTCTGTGGACTATTGATTCATAGGGGGGAACATGGAGTGCGGAGATTCACTCTGGGGAAAGGACATTCTGGAGGAAATTGAAATTTGAGAACACGAGAACTCCCGGAGCGTGGAGTTTTGGAGTTCATCTAAACCGTCCATTTAAACAAGACGTTGTTCGAGAGATTATTCACTGCGGAGGATTTACACACCGAGAGAAATAACACAGAGTAGCATTAACTTCCAGTCGTTAGGAGTGGAGACGAAGAGAGAATATAGACCGTTGATTGGATCAGAAGCGTGGTTCCTAATCTATAACTATGGGTACAGAGCACTCCAAGAGAAAGGGGTGTTCGGAGAGCTCAGAACTCCCGAAGCGTGAGGTTTCGGAGCACCCCATAGGTTAATCCCTAGGTCATAGCCCGAGGTCACATGCAAAGAGGGAATAGAGAGAGGAGTTAGTGCCCGTTGGCGTTGAGAATTGAGCAACACTAAGGAGAGGGCCCACAGGTTCCATACGAACTGCGCCTTAAGAGGAAAGAAGGCATGTGTATAAGCTAATTTGGGGTCTAGCAGAGGCTCGAAGAGTCGATATGAATCCTTGATTAGAATGATCCTATATTGGGAGGTCGTGCAACCCCGAAAGAGGGTATAGGGGGTATGCATCAATAATGGCTGACTCAGGTTGGATAAAACTTCCCTTAGAAAAAAGCACAACAAAATGATGAGACTCAGACAACATATTATTGACATAAGTATGTTAAATAGGAGGTACCACAAACTCTCCATATGTTTGGAAGGGTAACCAAATGGAGGAGGACACAACTCTATGTAACGAGAATAGATTTCTAAGGTCATACTAGATCCTAATGCTTGTGAAAACAAAAAAGGATGTGCTTTTTCCAAGGGCATCTATCTTGCTGGTGATAAGAGAGAATGTATATCCCGTCCCCTCTTTTTGGAATATTTGATTTTTTTTTCTCTTTTTCAAATTTTTAACGAGCTTGAAATAAAATAAAAGAATGCTACGTTACAAAAGAGGAACGAGTGTCATGGGAAAGAAAACTAGTTCCAATAACATCGAACACACTAATGCTCAGTGCAAGGAGACAAGTGTAGGATAGGGAGAATCAAGAAAATTCCTCCTTGGGTCAAGGTGTCAGATCACAAGGGAAACAATTTCTACAAGGCTTGCATCTAAGGAATGCTTTAAAGGTTCAATAATAGCAACATGAAGCCGACATTAGGCCAAATATGCAAGGATGAGACATGCGATGTGATTACAGTATGACACAACAAGACTCCTTCCATGTGAAGTTTTACGATCCCAAAGAAGGTAATCTCGACGGTTTTTCATGTTTAGAGAGCCTGAAAAACACTAAAAGAAGACTCTAGAGTGTTCCTTTTTCATAATTAGTCCAGTCGGTTCAAAAAAGGTTAAACTTATATTGAAAGGACGTCTCTTCAAAAACCATTTTAAAGAGTGTAACAGAGACAAGATCACTCGACTATTTTTTCAATTTTAAGGAGTCTGAAAAGAGGTTAACTATGGACTCACAACCTTTTTCGAAATTTAATCTCCATAGGTTGAAAAAGTATAAAACATAACTTAGGAGAACTCTCCCGATGAGACATGTCTCCCAAGGAATACCTTTTTCCTGGATAATATATTGACCAGAAAAAGGGTTAAACTTATGCCAAATAGATATTCCTTCTGGACCAATTAATGAGTGTGAAAGGAATAAGGTCACTCGAAGATCTTTTGATATTTAGGGAGTCTAAAAAGATCTTAACTATGGACTTCGAGGGGGTTCCTTTTTCATAGATAATATCCAAGGCCTAAAAAAGAGATGAACCAAAACCAGGGAGAATGGCCCTTTTTCAAAAATTTAGTCCCCCAAGCTCGAAAAAGGGTTAAACTTACACTTGAGAATACTCTCTTAGCGAACTGAATCTCCTAGGGCATACCTTTATTTGTAAATTAACCATTTGGACCGAAAAAGGGGTAAAATACCCCCAAACAAATGTGCCTTCAAATTTTAGTTTGACGAGTGTGAAGGACAACAAGATCGCTCAACAATCTTTTCAATTTTAGAGAGTCTAAAAATGTCTTAAAGAATACTCCAAGGGGGCTTCTTTTCTTAAGTAATCTGAACGAGATCGAAAATAATAAATAAATTCTCATTAGATGTTGCTTTCAAAATTTAAGCGAGCTTGAAAGACAACAAATCATGATCTTAGGGAGTCCCATGGGTAAAGGCCAAAAAAAGATGAAGAAGAATGAGGCTTCAACACAAAGTCATGGTGGGAATAAAAGGACTACCAAGACTATGTAAAACTCACAGAATGGATGCCAAAATGAAACAAAGGATCTACCTAGGGAATACATGTATAGGAAGGCTCTACCACCTAATTACGACACGTCTAAAGCAACATAGAAGGTTCTATGTCGCACTTCAGTGGGATGGATCCTATGGAAAAGTGGAAAAAGTCAACAAAGTGAAAGATGCAAAGTGATGAGAGCCTAACCTACATGTAAGTGTCAAAAAGCAACTTTACCACAGGATGATGTGAGTGCATCCCATCTCATAAAAATGCCAAACCAAAATAAAAAGTTCATAAGAACGACCCAAAGATCTCTAAAAAATAAACTCAAACAACCACCAAGCCAAGAATAGGGAAAAAGAGGACCAAACTGGGACAAAAAGAGCCAAAATATTCTATAAATGGGGGTAGACAACTCATTTTAACCATTGCAAATTGGAAAATAACCAAAAATCCAAAAAAAACTCTTCTTTAAAATGCGGATTCAATGAGCTATGGTGGGCGAAAGATCTTCAAACCTGAACCAAGTAAGTAGAAATGACCTCTCTCATCATTTCAATTCATCATTTGTTGTTTATTTAATTGTTTAGAGGGTGCACTCCCTATTAAAAAGGTTGGGTCTGCGTGTACGTGGGATATCCAAGATCAGTACACGTATATACACGGGAAAAGTAAAACTTAGCACATGTATATGCACAACCGTCTTAAAGACATCTTGCGTACATCTCTTTAAGATTTCAAAAAAAATTGAAACAAGGGACCAACCTCAAATTTTTTTTTATGCAACATGATGTATGTTCACTAGCGAGAGACAAAACATGAGGAGTTGGATATCTTGGTCGAGGAGGACCCAGGGGCCATTGCCATATTCAAGCAATGTGGTATGTGGAAATTATTTCAGTGTCCATTCATGAGAGCACAACCTAGGTTACTGGATCATTTGA
This sequence comes from Picea glauca, assembly GCA_000966675.3. Classification (NCBI taxonomy): domain Eukaryota; kingdom Viridiplantae; phylum Streptophyta; class Pinopsida; order Pinales; family Pinaceae; genus Picea; species Picea glauca. Next base: position 129,021 of record JZKD02S1462578.1, read on the forward strand.
GAGAGTATTGGCACCCATACACAGAGGCCTTCATGCTACAGGGATAATCATTGACTCTGACTACTAAGGATATATACGTTTTGACCAACCTCTCCAGTAGGAGGGAACCGGTTAGTTTGAGGACCTTCCTTCCATGACCACACAACCTAGAAGATTATATTCGCATGTACTATGAGGATGGCACTAAGAAAGTAGGATCTCAGGTGCCAATTCATAATATCACAACCCTCACCCTTTGGATAGTACTTTACATGGTTGGGAAGATCACATGATCTGCAACACTTCATTAGGATTCATGTGCACAGATGCATTGTGTAGCTCAGTGTCTACATGCCACTATTTTTTACCGGAGCACCACGATGCTCACATGTATGAAAAAAAAATGACCAACTGTTGAAGAAGAGAAAACAAGAACTTTGGGTTTGGGACCGTGTTGTACGCTTTCATTTTCAAGAGACTACCAAGCCTTATTCTGCGAGAGACAACACACAACCATATTGCCTCCTTTATAGCATTATGCAGGCTAGAATCTTTTTTTCCTTGATAGGGTGTAGGGAGAGTGCAGGAAGCCTTTGATGACAAATTCTTTGAATGGTGGTCCCGTCAAATTCCTGCGATCGAAGACTACCCCTACACATGGATCAGTTTCTTGAGGGATCCTGATATGCCTATGCCCCCTGACGAGGAGCGTAGGGAGACAGGTACACATTAATTTATATTTTAAATTTATTTTATTTTTAATTTTAAAATAATACCCTTTTATGGTAACATCAAAGTACTAACTCGGTAATCTATTATATATAGACATGGGACCAGTACAACCAACCAACTTCCCCAGAACCAGGAGTCATCCTCGAGAGGATTCTGGACCAACCACAGTAGGAGGACCAACAGTCGAAAGAGGGCCACAAGACGGAGAAGCCGAGAGAGTATTACGACGAGTGGAGAGGAACCTAACAACTCTCACCCATCTAGTGTCGATGGCAGAGATTGAGGATTTAACCCCATCCATGTAGCCACATGTTGTAGGGGTACCTAGGACTTGGGTTTAGTTGTTTCAATGTCTTGCGAATGTTATAGTTCATTATAATAGAGCCAACAGGCCTAGGCCTAGGCCATAGCTAGCACTGGACCACATATGTGCCAAGGGAATTATTTTTGTACTCTCTTATGTAGTGAGGGATTGAGCCTAACGATGTATACTGGCTCTATTTGATGATTTATGGCCCACTTTTCTATTTATGACATTATTTTTTGGACACATTATATATATATATATATATATATATATATATATATATATATATATACATACATATTTTTTTCCTTATGGAAAAAACATTTTGTACAAATGTATTTACATATGCATGTATGTGTGTGCTTTTACTTTTATGTGTGAGAAATATGTGACTCTAATGCATGATTAATCAATGCATCAGTTAGTTGATTAGATCTCCTAGGAACATGAATATACGTAATATAATCAAAATATCATTCTACTAGATGTACCCTAAGGAATTGTCGATGAAGAGTGGGATCGTAGACATAGTATATTCCATTTAACTGAGACATGATCAGTTGAGCATCTAGATAAACCTGGAGGTGAGAAATACCATGTGAAAAGGCATCACGTAGTAATTCTATTATGGCACTGTACTCAACAACATTATTGGTCGCTTCGCCCAGAAAAATACCTCCATAAGACATCAACTGACGAAAGGGATTGAATATCATCGAAGATGAAAAAGCAAGCATCTGTGTGTGTCGACTAGCACTGTCTGCGAACCCAACATAGACCTCAGACTCACTTGTCATCTACCCCAGTGAAAAGGAACACAATAAACTACACGTCCATATGAAAAAAGGCAATAAAGCTATACATTATATACAAGAATTCATTCCCAGGTGACTGACCTAAGAGTAATATTTCTTAAGGTAGAGCCCATTTCTAGGCTCCGGTAAATTATTACCCTCGAAATAAACTAGTTGACAGGCACCCTTTTCTAAAACTTTCTTAATAAGGAATGGTCCGAACCACATGAGTTGAATTTTCCTACCCCCAAGGGATCTTTATCTTGGTCATAGACTAAGACAAGATTGCCTTTGGAGAAAACTTTAGGGTGGAAGAACTGATCATAATGACATGTGACACATTGTTTTTGAGCCTCGCTGGCTAAGTTTGCATCTCAATGCTGCTCGAGATATAGAAGATGGTATTCAAGTGGAGTAGTTTTGGGAAATAGTTCCATTGCCAACTTAAAAGAGGGAATTTGGCACTCTATGGGAAAGAATTCCTCCAACCTGTAAATGAGTTGGAAAGGAGAAAAATGGTAGCAGTCTTAACTGAGGTTCGATAATCCCAAAGTGTGGAGTACAACATCAAATTCCAATTCAACTTGGCCGAATTGATTGTCCGTTGGAGGATAGTCTTGAGAGACTTATTAATAACCTCCACTTGACCATTCTCCTGTGGATAGTAGGGTGACAAACGTTCTTTCTTAAACCCTAGTTTTAATGTTAACTTGGACATCATGTTTTTATGGAAGTGATTGCCATGGTCTGTGACAGTCTCCCTCAGAATACTGAACCTAGCTACAATCTGGTTAAAAATAAAAAGTGCATTCATTTCTCCATCATTGCTAAATATCGGCATGGCCTCGACCCACTTAATGAAGTATTCTACCACCACGATGATATAACGATGCCCCTTAGTTGAAGTCGTGTGGCATGTAGTGAAATCAATCCCCAACTTGGTGAAGGGACCAACAAAAATAATTGGAAACATGGGAGTAGAGTGTTCCCACATCTTCTGAGAGAAGATCTGGCATGGGTGACACTTCTTGACCGCTTCAATGCAATATTTGATCAACAATAACCAAAAGTATAAAGCACAAATAATTTTCTGTGTTGTTTCCAACCTAGACAAGTGACCACCACATGCTCCAATGTGACATTCATTCAACACAATCTCTTCTTCTTCGTGAGTGAGACAACGATGAATAATTTAATCAACTCCTCAACAATATAAAGTATCATCGATGATAAGATAGTTTCACGCTTGATGGAATATTATTCGACGCTCATCACTAGAAGAAGAGGAAGGGCACTTCAAAGTCTGAAGATACACAAGTGTATCTCTATACCAAGGGTTTGAAGATGAAATAAGGAAAATATCCACATTGATCAGTGACTCTTTGAGAAAAACGTTACCACTTTCGACCAGAAGTTTTGAAATTATTTCAGCAAATACCAAGGACTTTTTATATTTCTCCTAAACAAAATCCAATTCAAATTATTACATGATGACTATCCATCCACTGATTTTCCCGTCGCTGACCCATCGTGTCAACACATATTTAAAATGGTCATGACAACTACGATGACGATCTTGCGAAGTAAGATGTAGTGATGGAAACTTTGGACAACATGGACAGTTTCCAAAGCAAGTTTCTCAACATGGGTGTAGTTGAGTTCTGGTCCTATTAAGCCTCGACTAAGATAGTAGATAACATGCTCTTCAAGTGCATCATCCTATTAGACCAATACCTTGCCAATAATAGACTCTGTGACAGCTAAATACAACAAGAAATCCTTGCCATAATCCAGACGACTGAGCAGAGAGGCATACGTCAGAGCATGTTCCAACGCTTCAAAAGAGCATTGAGTCGCTTCATCCCAATAGAATGAGACCCCTTTATTTAAGAGATGCATCAACCCTTTGGTAATCTCGTCATAGTTAGCAATAAAATGCTGAAGAAAGTTAGATTTTCCCTGTAAACTTTGAATCTGGGGGATTGTGCACAGGGGAGGCAATTGAACTATTGCCTCAACCTTCAAAGGATCGACCATGATCCCTTTAGTTGACATGATAAAAACTAACAAGCGACCCAATGTTACACAAAAACTACACTTATTCAGATTAAGGATAATCTGGTAGTAGCTACACCTCTCAAAGATAATTTGTAAGTGGGTGGGATGATCAAATCTCTTACGAGAACGTGATGCCAGATCATCAAGATACGCCTAGACTATGTGTTTGAGGTCATGGAAGGAAATTGGCATGGCCCACTGAAAAGTGGATCTGGCATTCTTAAGGCCAAAAGGAATTTTCCTTTATGTGAATGTACCCCAAGGACATATAAACACCATTTTATGTTGATCCTCTGGTTTGATCTAAATTTGGTTGTACCCAGAAAAACCATCTATAAAATAAAATACCTCACAACCTGCACATTCATTGACAATATGGTCAATGAATGGGATTGGAAAATTATCTTTCAGGCAAGATTTTTTCTGATCACGAAATTCCATACACACACGAATCATACCTTGATTTTTGTTGAAAGGAACAGGGTTCAACACTCATTCTGTCAATTGCATTGGATAGATAAAGCCAACCTTAATGAGTGTCTCTACCTCAACCTTGATCATCATTGCCTTGTGAGGATTGACTGGGAGAAGCTTCTATCGGACAGGCTTAGCATCAGGGTAAGTTATAATCTTATGTTCAACTATACGTGGGTCAATGCCTGAAATATCCTAATAAGACCAAGCAAAAATGTCGTGAAACTCTTTAAATAATTCAGTATAGATCTGAATCTCCTTAGAGGAACAATATGCTCTACGAAAGATGTTTTCCATGACACCGAGGGTTCTATATATGTCAATAAGAATTGTTTCAGCTATACTTACCATGTTTCCTTCACCATATATTCTGTGCATGGAAAGAGGGTTAACAGGACAAGTGACATCTCCATTCACAGTCATAGTGAATTATCCCGCCTCTACTCTCCTCATCTCGAGTAAAAAATAATATTTTTGGTGAAGATCGTCCCAAGGTCTATCCAACCCATTCATTGCCTCCAAAATCACCTCATCGGAGGGAAAGACTAAGTCCAAAGGATCGTAAGTGGTAAGAGAGTATTGATCCCAAATAGGCTCGAGAACATGATCTATCTCTTGTCGGGGAGCTCGATCAGGGTTGGTCGAGGCTTGCTGGACAATATTGTATTCAACCTTGGCAGTGGATAAGGGTATAGCCATTACAGGGTTCCCTACCCCTTCCGTCGAAGTCAACGAGGAAGGTAAAATCCATGGGTCATTAAAGTAACTTGTTTTAAAAGAAGTTACTTGAAAGATCATGGCCTTTGGCTGGTCGGGGACAATCGAAATAAACTTGACATCATTAGCAGGTGGCAGATAATCAAATATCCCCATTAGAGATGGAAACAATCTGACATCTAATTTGACGGTACCTAGCTGCAGGTTTTCAATCATCGGGACCATGGACTCCCCCAATGAAGGCTCACAACAGGAGAGGGATAATTAATAAATGGTTATGATCTGACCTTTGTGAGGAAAACATAAAACTCAAAAAATGGTGGATACAACCGTTGTCATAGTGTAGGTCCAACTCCTCCCTAAAAAAATATTGTAGTCGAGAGGTGCATAAACTAGTTCTACCTCGACACACACAATTTTTCCATCCAACTACACGAGGAAGGAGGGAATTATTCCATGTAGTCTAAAATATCAATTGTCAAATGTGGTTAGCAACGTGGGCGACGAAGACAACTTAGGTTGGCTAATGGCAGTCCAACATACCAACGACATCATGAAAGTTGAGGCACCCTCATCAACCACCATATGGAAAATGTTCCATGTCAATGATTTCATGGCATACATCACTACTATCTGAAAAAGGGACGTGGTGAGGCAAACAAGGTTTATAATATGTAGGGTAACAAAAAATAATTCCCGAGTTAGTAGTCTTGACTTCTCCAAAGGCAGACAACAATGATTTCCTCTGTGAGTGGAAACTCTGGAGGACTTCCAAAAAAGACATTGCATAAGGATTTTGTGCCAGATCCTCCATGACCGAGTAATTCTGAGTAGCCCTTGCATTCAGTTTGTGAGAAGCCTTCTTAAACACACCCTTAGGTATGTGAGCCATAGTTTATCCCACAATCTTCTCAATTTGAAGAGGATGCAGTGGGTTGAAGGCTTCTTTTCCCTTCTCAACAAATTCTGGCATTGTGTAATTATGAGCCCTGGTCTGTAGATGAGCATATGATCTCATCATATAAACGTTTGCGGCTCTGTTATTAGCATTAGGCGCAAGGGCTCCTTGATTTCCCCCAGGCACATTCATGGATAAGGAAGATTGAGCCATATTAAACCCTTGTGGAAAAGGGTTGGATAACACAGTAGGATGCTACTGTGCCAATATATTTTGGGCTTCCTAAAGCCGAGGGCATTGGTGAGTCAAGTGATCATCCATGCAAATATTACACAAAAAATTCACCTTCCTCTTTTCATTTTACCCTTGACAACATTATTCACATCCTTCTTATCCCCTTTACCCTTCTTGTTTTTAGATTTCCTCTTTCCCTCAGATTGTTGGTTACCCTTGGGATTCGTCGATTGCACACTGTGTACATGTGTGGTTTGGGTTACGAGGGTAGCCGAACCATGAGTTTGACTGGCCACAGTCTATTTAATTGATAACTAACATAACTGTTAGTCAACTGATCTGTGGGATTACTTTGTGCTGAGCCTACTATGTCATCAGTGTGAGGCCCAAGATTATGTTTGGTCTTGTTGAAAGTTGATCGTGGTGCATCTGGAAGGATCTCGTACAACATACTGGATTGAGAGTAAATCAAATCCAGTTGTTGGGCTCTCATGATAGCCTCTTCTTTGGAAAAAACCCCAGATGTTGTGATGTCTTTGGATACACAAGGCACCAAGGAATTTAGGAACCACTCGAGAAAAAATGAGGGAGGGACCTTCACTTTGATCAAGCTCTTTCATTGATGCCATTATCGGATGTGATCCCAGATATGGATGGCTTTTGTTTGCTTGAAGTTGGCCAACAACTCAGTGCCGACATCGTATCTTACTGGCAACTGGAAATGGTTTAAAAAAACCATATCCAGGTCGCTAAATTAAGTGTACTTCAAGCTATCGAGCTCGATATACCATTTCGCAGAACCCCCTATAAGAGTGTGTTGAAACAAATTCAACTGAATAGAGTCATCCTTTAACGATTTGGATGAGCACCATAAATGAAATGTCGTAACATGATCACCTGGATCTTCGTTGAGATTGCCTTCAAACTTAGGGATGTCAAAGGGAAACTTAGTTGGCATGGGGGGCCAATGCAGATCATGACGGATCGGGTCAGTTGTTCAACAACCTCAACAATTCTAGAAAATGCAAAGTTTCTAGGAAAGGTAGTCTAGGTTGTGGTGGATTCAAAGGAAAAGAGGGGCTTGGATTTTGGCTATCACGAGTTTGCCAGGAAATGTTTTCTTGTTGGATAGGGTTTTGGTAGAAAACATGTTGGCCCTAGCCAGTAAAAGGAGTTTTCACTTGAGTCTACATCTTCGACAGATTCCCATAGTTGGATGGCATGCCTTGTGTAAGAATTTATCCATGCACAGTATTCCAATGACCTTGGTTGGGGATGCTCCCAGTCGACCCTCCTGGCATAGGTACTGAACCCTACCTAGGGTTCCACTGAGTGTGGGAGGGGTTGCCCCCGATTGACATCCCTTGTGAAGGAAGCGATCCCTACCATGGATTTCCAATACCTTGTGAGGAGTAAACTGTCGTCATCACTCCTTGTGAAGGAACGAAGCCTTGCATAGGGTTTAGTTGACCAAATATGGGGTTGCCCCCTAACAAGAAAGAAGACGATGAGAAAGCATTATTTCTAAATGCATCAAACAAAGAAAAAGGAATAGACCCTACTGAAGTCATATAGGATTGAGGCCCGTGACTCCCCCCACTAAAAAATCTAGAGCTGGTGTTAAGCTCGATTAGCTGCTGGAAAGCACCACCGAGTGAAGGGGATGGAGGAGGGATATGACTCCCACCGTAATGGATAGTGTTAAATGGGGAATTGGTGCCCACGAAAGATACGTGTAAGGTAGCATTAGAACTCCATTCCTCTAGACCAATAGTTTGTAGAGTAGAGTAGGTTAAGGCCAAAACTAGAGTCGAAACCTGACATCCCATACGAAAAGGGAGTGCTAGACACGTTTTGGATAGAGGGAACAATGGTCATAGTTATTGACGGGACTGTGTCACTTCCCAAAATTGTGGGTTTTTGGACAATTGTAGTCTTGATAGGTGGAGGTGGGGGAGGAGGCACGACACCCCCTCCTGTGGAAATTGATATGGGAGTATGAGGACTCCCAAATGAGGTAGCACTAGTTGCTTCCATCACCGCTCGTCTAAGAAAATGACGTTCAGGATAAGTCACCTTAGGAGGGACTATATGAATAAGAAGGGACACTAATAAATCAGTGATCAGATGGTTTACGGGCATGAATCCTTCAGCTTCGAGGTCATAAATGATGGACTCCTCCAGTTCAGGAAAGTATTCTCTAGGAGTCAAATTGGGTACAATTTCCTATGCCACGGTTGCTTCAAATGAATGCTCTTGATCTAGCGTGTGCCTCAGTGGTGGCAAAGGTGGCTCTAAAGTAACCGATGGCAAGCCCCGAAGCCTACGCGAATGGTAGAGCTATTGATCTTCAACCTTGTGAAATGATCAAATGACACTCTAAGTTTAAGCTAGAACACACTAAAAATCTCCTAATGAAAAATAAATCAATCAACTCACTGGCCAGAAGAACAGTTACACCAATCGACACTAGATAAACTTACTGATGCAAGTGTAACTCGAACATGGAAACACCCTCCGGGTATACTCTGCAAAGTGTGATCCGACATCTTCCCTAGGTACCGTGGTATACCCCTGCAGTCACCCATGTAAGTCCCTAAAAACAAGAAACTAGGTTGACAACTCGTAGTCAGTGACCAGGTGGGTAGAGTCGACAGTTGGACTGATCGTAATGAGCAGGATAACAAAGTCTGAATCCTTTCAAGGGTAGCAAAGGAAAATGGTCTGGAATAAAACTGAGGATATTGAATGGATTCAAGGTCCATGAGGCTCAATATTCAAATGCGATCAATGAAAATCCCAAGAATGACCCTCAATATATGATCCCCACTATGTCTAGTCTGACTTTGGAGGGGTTATCTCCTCTACCTTTCCTCACATGACCTTGTGTTTAACCCATGTGTTAGAGTGGGGTCATGACTGACTCTTACAAAATTGGACGTTCACACTCCCAATCAAAGACTCTTATGTTTGTTTAATTGGCCTTGAAGATTTTCCTCTCCACACTTGTTTCAAGGCCCTAAATCCTAGACTACTTGGTGAAACCTACAAAAAAAAGTCTAGTTGATTTTAGTGTTAATTGTTGATTTTAAGTTCCTTGATTTACTCAAAAGGGTATGGACGTTGTTGGGCCTGTGATATGATTAATTTAATGACATTGATTAAGATCCTTTTTGGCCGAATATGTATATGTGTTTTCCTGTTTTGAAGAGTTTTGAAGAGCTTTTGTGTTAAATTGTTATGATTCATACCAGGTATGCATGATTCATGTTTTATGATGATTTTGAGTGTAATTCAGCATGTTTTAATGATTTCAGGAAACTAATTCGCGTTCTGTGTGTCACGGGGTAAAATCACAGCTCGGTTTTGTATCTGGCACTTCGTCTGGTACTCCATCCAACACTCAGTCTGGTACTCCATCTGGTACTTCATCCGACACTATTACAGGCATTGAACTTAAATCTTGATTTTTGGGAGGATGCTTTCTTATAAAAAAAAATATGGCACATGGGTTTTGTGCGTAATATGCCCAGTCAGGTCCCACGCGAGCCATTTCCTGAAATTCTAAATGCATTAAGCAGTTCATTGTTTTCAATTCGTCATCTGATACTCCATTCGACACTCCATCTGGCACTTCGTCCTGCACTAAAATAGTGGGTGAGTTGGAAGTTATCATATCGACGACCAGTGTTGGGAAACTCACAGACATGGGTTTTCCTTATTCTCGTGGCTTCCAGCTACTGGACTTTTGACAACTTGGATTGGGTTGTTATGTTAGGCGTTGATTGGCTCAGTTAGCTTCTAGAAGCCAACAGTGGTTAAAACACATTAAGTGCAATTTATTGTTTTTAGAGGAGGTCGACCCTTCCAGTGGTTGACCTCTCATCTTGTAAATCTATAAATACCACCTTAGTGGTTAGAAAAATAGTGTTAGAGAGAAAAAGGATAGTTCAGCTATGTTTTGCCATTTTCAGACATATTTTGCTAAAACTGTGTAAAACTGCATTTTTCATTTTAATGTTGAAATCGTGTTGCTTAAGCTCGTGATTTATCCTTGAAGAGTAGCCACGACTTGTTGGGGGGCCCACCAGTAGTCTAGGTGAATATTTAGTTAGTATTCTTGTGGATTTGAGTAGTGTAATCATCATTTTGTCTATTTCATGTACATGAGTTTTATTCTCTTTATTTTCTGTATAAATTGTTGTTTACAATTTAATTGTTTTAGTTCAGTTTTGCAGGTTATTATGGAGGCTAGTGTTAATTTGCAATGATCTTTAAGTTAATAGGGAATGAACTTGCATGTTCTTAGTTACTAACCTTGTGTATAATTAGATGATAGATAGATTTTTCATATGCTGAAATAAAGTTTAAAAACAGAGTTAAAACAAAGTTTCTAGTTTATGGTTTCTTTGGCAAGTTTCGATGGATGGATAGTTATTAGTTTTAGTTTCCATTTTAAATTTTCTTATTTAATTGATATTTAGTTGTGCTTATCTAATTGTTAGTTAGTTTGCTTATTTGTTTTCTTGTCATATGCTGAAATAGGATTCAATTTATGTTTTATGAGTATTTCCTCTTTTGCAATTTGAATTGTTAAAATAGAATTAGTTTAGTTTACTTTATGCAATTTCCCTTTCTAGATTTAGGATGCAATTTTTATTCAAATTTTCTTATTGAGTTTAGTTTTTAATTATGAATCTAAGTAGTATGAATTTTCTTAATTAGCATAGGATGCAATTGAATTGCATAGAGTAGTGTTTTTATATTGTTGATGATTAGTTCATTAATTGAAGAGTCACATGGATATGCAGGATAGTTGATGTTGCTTCTATAATGGCTAAGTTCTCATTGGATTGCCTAATTCATACTTTTCACTTTTCTATCGAAGTCAATATTGAGTTTATCCCTCTTGAGTTATCATTAATTGTTAAGGGTCATCGTGATATCATAAGACACTAGAGACATAACCATCAACACTACATTTGAGTTTCCTTGCTTTCATATATTAGAAGATAGTTTCCTTGCTTTTGTAGGTTAAATAGTCTTCTTGCTTTGGTAGATTGAAGAATAGTTTTCTTATCATAGATTAGTTGTTATTTACTTTTATTGTCATGATGCTTTGAATTTAGTAGACTAAGATTTCCTTTTGTAAATTAGAAGTAATTGTGAATTTTAATTTAAGAATAGAGTTCACTTGTTTGTTTAGTTTCTTATTGAGTAATTTTGATTAGTTTACTTGCTGTAGAAGTTATCATAGGTTAGTTAGTTGTTTGCTTGTTCATTTAATTGCTTTGATAGGGTAGTTGCTTGTCTATTTTTTTCTTTCATAGGATAGTTGCTTATTGAATTTGAGTAGGTTAATTAAAGTAGTTTGTTTTTGTTATTGCTTATTAGGTAGATAGTTTGATTTTGCTTATTGTCATGATTAAGTTAGTTTGCTTTAAGTAGGGTTTTCATTTGCTTTCTTAGGAATATCCATTGATCCTTTGTTCAAAGGTTACTTAGGGTCAATAGTTTAAGTTTCTTAGTAGGGTTTGGTTATTAATAGTCTTTGCTTGAATAGATTAGCCCTTAGATAGCCCATTTCCTTAGTTAGACTATACTACCTCTAGCCTTTCTTCCTTGGCACATATAGTGCTACAACTCTAAGTTTACTTACCTTGGGGTGACAATTTAATTGAGGGTTTTTTAGTGTTTTCTAGTGCATATATAACACCCATCAGACGTTCAACTTATGGTGTTTTCAAGAGATGAAAGAGAAGAAATAAAATATTTAAAATATCATGCAAAAATCAAACTACATTCTACAACTGAAAAAAGGCTTTTAATCTTTGTAAGTGAAAACTTTTCAAAATATAGTCCAAGATCCTAAAATGAAAAAAGTTTCCTAGAATATGTTTTTCATTTCACAATGCAAATGCAAACTACTAAACTTTCAAGGAAATAACGTAGAAGGAGCTTTGGAAATGGAACTCTTTTCTTTTGTAATAAACAACCTATGCTACAACTACCAAACAAAAATGCATAACTAAATGCAACTACAATTTTATTTTTATTTTTGAATGCTTAGAAAAGAAAATCACAAGTAAATGATATTTTTTCGTTTTTCAAAGCAGAAACAAGGTAAAAATAAAATAAACCCAAGACTAACACAAAACCTAAGCCATTGCTTGAATGCAGGGATTCACTAGAATCCACAGGAGGATCTAACACTTATAATTTCACCCTAAACCTTAAAATAAAACAGAAGAAATAAAGAAAAAACAAGGGTTCTTTACAAATTCCAAGATAAACTGAGTCTTTAACCCAACCAAACACAAACAACAGAGACCTTGAAGAGTTCAGGAAGGCCTCAGAAGCAAAGAGCTTATTTCCATAAAAGAAAACATCTTTTTTTAAAACCCTTCCAAAACACAGACACGTGTGTTGTGCATGAGCATCCTGTGTATGTATGCAGGTTGTATACTATGCAAAATGCGCATGTACACATGCTATACAGAGGATAGGGCTTGTACACCTCTGCAAGTTTTCAAAACGGAAAAAGGTTTGGACAAAAAACTGGGAAATGGATGCTAGTAGGCACATGGAAGGTGACCAGAGATCCAAATCGACTCAGAAAACTTAGAAAAATAAAAAAGAACCTGAAAAAAAAATCAAACCAAAATATCCGACTAAGACCCTTGAGAGACTCCCTAGTGGAGTCGCCAATTTTGCTACGAGGAAATTCCCCCTAAACTGGGTCTAATAAATAAGCAGAGCGATAACTCCCTTAAAATATTGAATTATCTTTAATCTACCACAAAACCATCTATACTAAGTGATAAGAGAAAGAGAAAAGATAAGGTTAATGAGTGCACCTTAAACCCTTACGGTTGATGTAGACATCTTTCACTTGTTGTTTCCTCCTAGATCACATATCTCCTCCCAAAGATGACCTTCAAGGGGTTAATAATATAATTCAACAGCATATACAATCTCTAGTGATCACTTTAAAAGCCTAAATATAGATATAAATTCTCAAATTAACAAGAACATGTACACATAGGGTTTTGGGACAAGGATAATCTCTTTTATTCAAATTCAAGATAAAAGGTTACAACGTTTGTTTGCGAACACTGCTCTATGAACCAAGTCCGGGCTCCTATGTGATGGCTGGAAGTGCATTAATCCCACATAAGATTCTCAAAACCAACATACCATCAAGGGAAGAGGTAAGGTCTGCATAGGGAGACTAGATGGAGGGGAAAGTTGAGGATAAAACTCAGAGCAAGACGCAAATCTTGGGCAATGAGAGGGAAAGGATTTTGGCGGATTTTTCTTATTCGCTTGTTCATATATCTAAATGACTCCCTAATGTAATTGTGTTGAACCTGGATATAATATATCTAGTTGGGAATATACATACATAGTTGCAAAGAAAATAGAAGAAAAGAGAAGTAGGAGAGAATAATGGAAGAATTCACATTGACCAAATGAATAATTGATAATTTACACATGAAATACTTTGTATAACTCAACCAATGCACACTGGAGGAGAAGCCAATGCACCATATTGGTGGTCTAGAGTGATCTGGACACACACCAACAGTTACAGGAGAAAAATGCCACCTAGTCTAGTCTCTCGGGAAGTTACGAGAGTGAATTGACACCTAGCTGAGTTAACTAGTCTATCAGTCTTTAGTTAACTGACTGAAACATAGCGAAGCAAGGAGGAGATCAGGGAATCATGATTAATGCACTAGTATGGTGATGATCCAAAGGACAATGTGCATTATCTATACTCCACTCAACTGATCAAATTGAAGTGAAAACTAAAGAGAATATTCTCCCTAGAGGAATATTATTCCTAAAATATAGGAGACTGAATAATGAATAATAAACATAGGAAAAACATGAGGAAAAATAAATACTAGGTGTGTGTGAAGTAACTCCAACACGCCCCTTGAACATCAATATGGCGAAAATAAAGAATGGGTCCCGGAAACGAGGCCATGATAGGTACCCAAATACAAAATATAAACTGAAATAAAGAAAGGAAAGAGGGAAAACCTCATGGGAAAACCCCCCACCTCAAAGTACAATATTGTATGTAAAAAGAATAACTGGCAATTGCTAGGAAACTATGTCCTTCACTCCAAGATGACTTCGTAGAGAATAGAACTTCTACTCAGTGAAGGTCTTGGTGAATATGTTTGCAGTTTGTTTTGTTGAAGGAAAAAAATACAGGTCGATGATCCCCTTGTGTACTAAGTCCTGAATGTAGTGCATGTGGATATCAATGTGCTTCATCCACTGTCTCTGAACTGGATCTCTGCAGAACTTGAAAATGATATGGTTGTCACACCAGATGACGATCGATCAATGAAATTGAATCCCCAACTCAGTGAGAAACTGTTGTAGCCACATAGCCTAAATGGTTATGTTAACTCCCCCTCTGTACTCTTCCTAGGTTGAACATAGAGCAATAGCAGCCTACTTCTTGCTCGACCAACAGATAGGCTTGGAACCAATACTGAGTGAGTAACCAAATGTGTACTTGTGATCAGTGCTATCGCCATCCTAGTCAGAATAGTGAACCCGATGAGATCCAATGTAGAGTATGCTACATAATGAATCCAAAAGGTGATGGTTCCTTGTATGTATTGAAGGATACACTTTGTAGCCTTCCAATGTAGCTCATGTGGCTCCTGCATGAACCTGGACACTGCGCCAACTGCATAGGAGAGGTTTGGTCTGGAGTGTGTGAGATACAACAAGCTCCCCACTAGCTGTTTGTAGAGTGTGTTGTCAACCATTGGAGTGTCCCCACCATCCTCAAGTTTGACTCATGATAGGAAAGGAGTTGGGGCAGACTTGTAGTCTGTCATGTGAAATCTCTCAAGGAGATCTCGTGCATACTTGGCCTGAGATAGTTTGATGCCTGATGCATCCTAACTGATCTCAATTCCAAGGAATAAATGTAGTGGACCCATGTCTGTCATCAAGAACTTGTCATGTAGAATCCTCTTGACTATAACAATCGTTGAAGTCAAGCAACTGGTGATCAACAAATAATCAACATACAAAACTAAGAGTAGAAGTGAATCAGTCGTCCTGAGCATGTAAACATTCAGGTTTGATTTACAACATACAAAGTTATGTGATAGTAGGTAGGAGTCCATCTTGGAATACCATGCCCTCAGAGCCTTCTTGAAGCCATAATGAGATTTATTCTGTCGAAAGACCAAATATGAATCCTACATAAATCCCTGGGGCTGCTCCATATAGATCCCCTCAGAGATATCATTGTGAAGAAATGCATTCTTCACTTCCATCTGATGGAATTCTCATTCCTTGGCTATTGCAATGGAAAGTGCCAAATATATGGAATCCATCTTCACTATGGGAGTGAAGGTCTCATCATAGTCAATGCCATGCACTTGTTGAAGTCCTTTGGCAACAATCCTGGCTTTGTGTTGGACAACTGAGAGGGGGGGTGAATCAGTTGTTACCGTGCTTAAACAATTATGCTTCTTTTAAAATATTTACAAGGCACTCATTGATGATCACAATAATGTAGGGAAATAAACAATGGCACATTCAGCATCAGTCACATATATGAGAAACACAGAGATAGATATTTACATTCTTTACATTATCATACATATGAGCACCGACTCATTGTGAGGCTACAACCTCTATTTTTCAAGTTGCAACTTGTTGAGAGCACCAACTCTTTGTTTTTCTCTAGCACCCACTAAAAGGAAGCACCAACTCCCTTGTTTCTCTAGCACCAACTAGAAGGAAGCACCAACTCCCTGGTTTCTCTAGCACCAACTAGAAGGAAGCATCAACTCCCTGTGTTCAAGCCCCCACTTGAACCTCTAAGGACACCAGTCCTCCCTAGCACCTCCCAACCACCATAGATTATGAATATGAAATACTGAAACCTATTACAGTGATATAGTGTTCAATAATAGCTTACTAGTCTCATCACTGTTCTGCAAGATTTTGCTACTCAGACTTCCTCACTGTCTTCAAGCATGCATCCGCTGCCCATTTTGTTCTTCTGCTTTTTATGCTCTGTGCACCATGTCCATTCACTGCACAGTTCTTCTTCTGTTCAATTTAGTTGTTGCACTCTCCTCCTTCTTTGCTCATGAATCACCTTCAACAACAGCAACCACAACAACTCCAACAACAACCGCATCTCTTCTCTGTATCGTTTATATATAGCTTCTGTGCACCTGGTGCATGCAATATTCGCCATTCCTCTGCATGCTCACACTGTGCCAATTTCCTCCACATCTCAAGTGATATGCATGATCATCATCGCAACTCTTTAGCTTCTCTGGTGGTTCCCACCACGCGTCCAACATCACTGGGTGTTCTGCTGAGATTCCTCAGCCTCTCTGGCAGTTGAGACTCCTCGTCTTCTCTGGCACAATCGAGCTTATTCCTTCTGTTTCAGTTACAGACTTTAATGCTCATCCATCTGTCAATCCCTCTCAGAATCGTCTTCCTTCACTAGACGAAGCTTAGAGACTCTTCATCTCCTCTAGCGATCACACAGAGGTCTCTTCGAATTCTCTGGCAGAGACCATCAATGGTTTCTAGCAGTTACACTATGTCATGCAATAGTAGCCCTCTGATATTTTTCAACTTCACCTGCACCATTGGATTGAATCCATAAAAACTTGCGTTTACTTCGCCATTTCGCACTTCGGCATTTCAGGATCCCTGTGGTGAAGCTTAGCAACTCTAGCTTCTTCCTCCATCTTCCATTGATGTGCCCAATGGCTATGACCACACGCTTATGCATAAAGCACTTTCGTGATTTCACATTTCGTGAATCTAGAGATGAGGCATCTCGACTCTCCAAGTCGCTATCCCCGAAACCCCGAAATGGAGCTTATCTGAACTGACTCCTTCCCTTCTCGTGACCACCGATGGAGACCACAGGCCTAAAGTATTTCGCAATTTCGCGTTTTGGCATTTCGGGACTCCTGTGGGTATGTTTCTTGTCTCTCCAAGTCGTGATTCGCGAAACTCTAAAATGGAGTCGAATCAACGGTCCAAGTCACACCTTGATCTGACGGCTGTGGTTAAATCGTGATTTTGCATATCACGATTTCGGCATTCCTGTGGTGAATGCTCTTTTACATCTCCAACTTCTGATCCACGAAACTCTGAAATGGAGGCAGATCGACGGTCCAGATCGCACCTTGATCTGACGGCTACGATTAGTTTCGTGATTTCGCATATCAAGAATTCGAGAGGTTAGGGAACCCCGTTCCTTTGACTTTCCAGTCAGCGACATGATGATCTTTCACCATGTGTCCTATGATTCGATGGTTCATATCTGATCTTGATTCAACAGCTCAGATCATATCACGATTTCGACATTCTTGTTGCAAAGTGTTTCGACACTCCAACTTTTGGTATCCGAAACCCCTATAGCCAAAACTCCGAAATGGAGTTGGACCACTGCTTCAATCTTTCACTTTAAAGAACGTGCAGGTTCTTCCTGATCCAATGATGGTCGAACCCTGCGCTCAGATCTAATGCCAGAGATCTGTCCTCCATCATTACGCTCCTCCTGTCTGGATTCATATCTGACGATCATCGATAATTCTGAATGGGATCCAACGCTCAATATCGCTTCTCTGCCTGAGCTTACACATCCTCCTTACTTAGAAGAATTTCTAAGTGTCAAAGGCCTCGACCTTTGATCCGCTTGAGATCCTGAGTACGCTATCTCTCTTGAGCTTTGGCAATGAGTTAATCTCATCCCTGGTGCACACCTACGCACTGCGTGTGACTCTACACTAATCCTCCTTAGCTTACGTTGTTCCTATTTTTCCATCGATGCACACTCTGATCTTGCCATCAATGACAAGCACACATTGTCTGTAAAACATGCCAACAATCTCCCCCTTTGGCATTGATGGCAACAAAGACACCCCTGTTATTTTCTCCCCCTTTGACATCAATGTTAAAGAAAACACTCTCCCCCTTAGTTGTTGCATTAATTTTAGGAGGTATCAGATATGCAACCAATACAGGACTCCCCCTAATAGGATGGACTCTATTAGATGTGAGACGGGATGACACCCAGCTTCTGTCTGAGATATTCAAATGGTGTCTTGGCTAGGGGTTTAGTAAAAATGTCTGCAATTTGTTCTGTAGTGGGAATGTAATGGACCTGAACATTCTGATTGGTGACCTGCTCTCTCAGAAAATGATATTTTATGGGAATATGCTTGGTCTTGGAGTGGAATACAGGATTTTTAGACACACTG